>JAQQZY010000015.1:21661792-21689250 GCA_030068375.1 Ostorhinchus rueppellii
TAATAATAATAATAATAATAATAATAATAATAATAATAATAATAATAATAATAATAATAATAATAATAATTAGTTTTAACTTACTTTGTCGTTTGTTGTTATTTTATTTTTATGGGGGCTGGTGAATTCATTATCATCAGATTCTATTTTTCTTTTGTAATTTCCACATTTGGATATGATAACTTTCCACACTTGATGAGCTCGATCCTCTTTTTGAATTCATTTACTTCATATCTTGGCCTTGAGGCCTTTTCACGTCACGATTTGTCTCACCCCATCATATGAGGGGATTTCTCGTCTCCCACCGCGGAGACAGATCAAACTGCCGCAGCCTGATTCATATGAATAAATCATATCCTCTGTGGGATGAAATGACAATATGTGAAAGGTTATCCCTCCAGAACCTCAGGAAGAAGGTTCAAATCGTCTGATTTAGATTTATGTTGTCGATTACATTTATTTTTAATTCATTGCATCATTTATTAACTCGCGTATTTATTAGGATTTCATTGAAAAGGATGAAAAATATATCTGAAATATGACTTATTCAAGCACTTTCTGTTATTTTATTCTTCTTGTGGGAAAACACTTTTTCAAGTCTATAATATCAACCTATACATAATATAACGAATGATGTTTCTCTGTTTT
Organism: Ostorhinchus rueppellii; assembly: GCA_030068375.1. Taxonomy (NCBI): domain Eukaryota; kingdom Metazoa; phylum Chordata; class Actinopteri; order Kurtiformes; family Apogonidae; genus Ostorhinchus; species Ostorhinchus rueppellii. The sequence goes on from JAQQZY010000015.1 coordinate 21,662,441, forward strand.
AACTATTACAAAAATATCAAAACTTATTAAAATATCCCTGCAAAACATGTTCTTTCTAAATGCATTCCTATTAAACTGCAAATTTCATGCGGATTTACTGACTTCCTCTTCTGTTTCAAATGAAAAACCACGGATCGGCCATTTTCAATGTGAATCCTTATTTGTCTCTTGACATCAATGGACAATTCTTGCATTTCATTGGTTCCTTTTTAAACCAGTGGGAGTTAACAGATGACTTTTTTTTTAATCAAAAATAATTTACATCCTGTCGTTGTTTAAGGTTTCACCTCCGTTTAGAAGCAAAACAACAAAGTTAAAGGTCATCCTAAAATACAGGTGATGAGATTCAAGTGTATAAATGTCATTTCATCCTGTGTTTGATCGGCGTTTTTACTTGTCTGGCCTTTTCTTTCCTGTTGTCTCCATATTTTCTGTCTCCACCTCTTCACCACACAGCCGCGCTGTTTGCACAAATGATGCCTCTGCTTTTCTCAGCATTAGGTGACACAGACGTCTGGGAAATCAAAAGTTACTATCCTGCTTTTCGGTGACAAATAGAATGACACAAACAAAAAGCTGCATAAAATGCATGCGAAATAGAAGCTTTATCCCTCACCTTGTTTGGCTTTAAAATACTAGCTTGAATATCTTCCAGCAAGATAAGAGAAACTGTTCAATCTATAATGTATATTAATGTTTATGTAATGCATCCGTGCGTCTTTACGCATCGAACAGTGTAAATTCAGAGTTAAAACTAACTATAGTTATTTATTAATGTTTCATTGTGCTTGATCCAAGCCAGATGCATACTTCTCTAAATGATTCTGCTGACTTCTTGAATTTTAAATGAGTTTTGTGCCGGAGGTCTGCTCTGCTTAAAATCACAGGATCGGTTTCTATAAATTGGTCTGGTCCTTGGATGTGAAATAAATAAAAGCATGTTATTCTTTTTTTTTCTTTTTTTTTTCTTGAGAAGGGAGGGGAGTTGGGTGGGTGAGTGGGTGGAGTGGTTGTGGGATGGGGGGAGGATTACAGTAGGTGATCGAGTGCAACACCAAGCCCTCCAGGTAAGACATCACACTTACAGGCACAAACAAAATACTGACGCACGACTTACCCAAACGTTTGTCTTCAATCATCATAAGCGCCTACATTACTCTCCAGTCACTATCATGTTTTACACAAGCTTTGGGGATGCAAAAATCACATCAATATTTCACACGAGTCCTCTGAATTTGTTTTCCATCGGGGTTATTTCAGGGATCAATATTTCATCTGACTTCATGGCATTGTGCAGCATTTTACGCTTGTTTGGACTCCTTCCTAGATTCCCAGTTCCCCAAGAAATGGAAAATAGATAGAGGGAAGGAGTTGGTAAGTGATGCAGCGGAGAAGCTCTGCAGGAAAAGGGTTCCCTACCGGGCTTCAATTATTTACAAAGCCTACTGCAGCCCGGTGTCTTTGCATAATGAGGTTAACAGAACATTTCTCGGAATAAATACAGAACAATCATTTTCATGACACTTACTTCTCGAGTCACTGTTGTATTTTAATATGAGTGATATATTTTTCTATTATGACGATTAGAAAGAACAAGCTGGAAAAACACCAGTTATTAAAATGCACTTATTTTTCTTTCTCAGAAATTTAATCGACTGCACGAAGCTTAAACTTGTGCAACGCATGATTTTCACCATTACGACAGCAATGCAATGATTAAATATTTAGCACAAAAAATGTTTGTTGAATACATTAGATTTAGCAGAAATAAATTAAAAATTAACTATGAAAATCCTCCCAGCCTCGTGAATTTATACGACCTCTTAACAACAGCAGTTGCAAAAGAAGACTGAACCGGTGACTAAAGTATAAAACTTTATACCAGGTACTTTTATTTTATTGGATAAAATGACCTACAATGTGCAAATGACTTGAAGTTACTGTATATGGATTAAAGGTGTTTTTTTTTCTTTCTGGAAAACAGGTCATTGTTAATTGCCAATGACCTTGTAAAAAAAACAAAAAAAAACAATCACATTGGCTGTTGTTCATTTAAAGACATAAAGATTTGTTATTTACTCTTTCAGGATAAAGTTCGACAGTGTCTGGTAATTTCCACTAAACTGTCAGTCTTTAATATCTAATTCCAATCCGTTAATTTAATTACTCAATTATTTTAGAAAATTCCCCGCTGTTTCACGTGCCTTATATATGTTTTATATTATATTCTTGCCATTAGGCCTGCATTCATTTCTATATTAACCTGAGCCTGTTGTCATCAGATTCACAGTGAACACATATATTAATAAATTTTTTAATAATATTGAGAGTGGAGCAGTGGAAATGTGTCAGTTGTCACTCGGGGGTTGTGGTAGGATCAGAAGTGCCAGGTGTTTTGTCTCGACTTTAAAAAAGTGATGTGCTGCTTTATTAAATGTGTTTGTTTACTACTTATGGTTAAGTGCACAAAACAAATGCTTTCAATTGTAAAGTAGGTCTGGAGTCACCACTTTTTACATGCGTCTTTCCAAAGCAGCCCGGGTTTTAATTAAGAAGAAACAACCCTCTGTGGTGAGAAACTATGTGCGTAAATACTTAGAAAAGTTTGTTTTGCGGCCTATTTTCAGCCACGCGCTTCTCCAGAGTACGACACATTCTACCTGATATTAATAAAGAGGATTAAATTCTGAAAATAAAAAATAAATTGAGGGAAAACACAGGCCTCAGAAGCCACGAGTTACATTCACTGCTCGAGTGTCTTTCCTGAAAAGCTACGCGCACGGCTGGCGACGCACACGCGAGGAACTGCTCTCTTACTGGACCCTGCACGTTCCCCCATCCGGGTTTTGAGCATCCAGAGGCCAGGAGAGAGAGAGCAGTAATCCGTCCCTCTTCTCAGTGGTACCCGCCGCGGTTCCTGTCATCCCAACACGACGCTCCATGAAAACAGTGTAGCCAATGTGCTTGGATGCGTTTTTACGCACAGTCACAGTGTTGCAGATGTTTCAAACCTGTGGCTTCATTTGTTTTGCGCATGCTCTCGTAAAATGTGCATAAAAGGCTCATGTAGTTTTACCACCCGGCCATCTTAAACACACATTTGAACCACCATCAAACCATGCTGAAAAAGAAGTGAAAAGGGGAAATGGAAACGAACAGCCCTTTTAATATTTAACAAATTCACATATTTATGCTCGCTAATGCATTCATATGTATTTAAAGCTATTATATTGGGATGCATTTTATAGAAATAAACAATAATTAATCAAATCAGCACGGTCAAAAACATGACTTGAAAATACATAATGTCACACATCTCTGAAAAAGTTTAAAATAAATAACGTCTGACCTTCCTGGAGGATTCCAGAACATTAAACTTATTTTGCACTGACTTTTCTTTTTAGACTCAGTGTTGGTGTCCAACAGTTTTACAGTCATTTGACCCTTGCTGGCTTCCTTATCTGTGAGACACAATGCAGTGACATCTGTCTATCAAGTCACAGGTTTATTATTAACTGGGACCCCACGAAGCTGTGCACTGCTGTTGGAGTGACCCAACGAGGGCGAGGGAGTGAGAAAAAAAAGCTCATCTTTGACTTATTATTAGGCTACTGATTAACATGTATCAGTGCATGGACTTCAACTTGGACGGATTATCTCGGGGATGATACAAACATGTGTGAAACTATTAGAGGGAAGCTACAGTGCTGATAGCAGCCAGATAAGGTAGTGCTGTGTGAGGCAGAAATTTTCTAATCACGGGAAAGTAACAAAACAGCATTCTGCTTCCTAATGTCAAGGTCTCAGATAGTTACGCACGATTTCAGTCTTTACGCACAACATACAATGTTAAAAAAAAAAAAGCATCGGAAAAGACTTTTTAAGATGTTTAAGCAGCACTTCCTTCTATGTGGCTGCACCGAGAGGAGATGTCCCCAATTCATTTTCACCTAAAAAAAAGTTCTGATAGACATTTTTATATCATTTTATATGTTCTCATAAGAGACCCGGCCCCCAAATGCTTTCATGTGTCATATTAGTTTTCTAACGCCCCCCTACTCCCTCCCTTCCTCCTCTCTTTGTCTCTCCTCCCTTCTCTCCTCCCTCTATCAGTCAGTGCGCCCGTTGGCACAGGAAAGATTGAAAGTGACACAGTCTGATTAAAAACCGGTCATTTGCGCCGATCAATCCAGCTAATACTCAAAGCCAGACACCGGCGTCCGCTTTTCGCATCAGGTTTGGTCTTTGTTATCTCCTGTGTTGTTGGTTTTATTTCGCGCCGAGCGTCTTTCCGACTATGCCGGGTTATTTTTGCGCTTTTCATTCTTCCGAGGATGAAGCCATATGTGTAGGGGAAGACAGGCTTTGAGCGAACGGGCGAGCAAAACGCGAAAGGAAGGCAAAAAAAGTCAAAATTGTGAGTAAAAAGTCAAGTTTGTGTGCGCTCCGGTTAGACTACAGCGACAGAGGGGTCCCACCGGCTGTTGGACAAACCACTACTGACTGGACAGTCTCTCTCTCATCCTCCCTCCCTCTCACCCACTCTCTCACTCTTTCTCTCTCTCTCTTACTCTCTCCCACTCTCTCCTTCCACTACTTCCCCACAGACGCGCATCGTACGTCCACCTCTGGTGTCCGTCCACCACTCCACTCAGTCCTCTGCTTTGCGCTGCCGGCGTCCCCCCCTCCTCTTTAAGTGCCACTAACTTTTTTCTCGGTGGATCTCCGGTCCGGTTCGAATCCAGGTTCAGTCCCAGCGTGATCAGTGTGTGTCCAGGAGCCGAACCGAAGCCCAGCCCTGGATTCAATACTCCTGATCAATGGACAGAGCCTCCTCAGCGGCCAGCAGCGCTACAGACACGCCGTAAACAGTGAGTAGTTACAGACACGCAGCCCACAGGAGCTGTGACTGCACGGAGCCTGCACATCTGCCCACCAGGGACGATGAAAAGAGCCTATAAATCAGCATTAAGGGAATATAGAGGAGAGATAATAAAAATGATAAATTGATGACTGACACTGACGGTATTCAACTAAAGTCAACTCTAACTTGGAGCCAAAGTCATTGTAATTTAATGAAATTCCTGTAAATTATTATTATTATTATTATTATTATTATTATTATTATTATTATTATTATTATTATTATTATTATTATTATTTCCACCTTATTAGTCATAAATTAAAAGTCAGAACAATGATAATCACTAAATTAATATCTATAATGTTAATTGTTTGTTAAACATTTTATGAAAGAAGTCACATTAATCTATATTTTCCTTAAATAATTAAGTTAGTGTGGCTTGTGGTGAAATTTATTTTATTATTTTTCTGTTGGTTACATTTTTTGCAAATAGTAAGGTGTTTATCTCGGTGATTTAAACATTATACATATTTCATAATTTCTAAGCAAAACCATGATAAAATAAAACCAGTGCTGCGACTTCAGTAGGCTTTTTAATGTTTTGTTTTGATTTTTTTTTTTCAAGAAAGTTTGGCAAAAAGTTGCAACCTGAGACTAAATGTCAGTGTTTCATGACATTGTCGAATTCACTCCACGCAAATATATGCGTGAGTGTGTGTTTGTGGTGGTGGATGTGTATGTGTGTGTCTATGTGTGTGTGTGTGTGTGTGTGTGTGTGTGTGTGTGTGTTTGTGTGTGTGTGTGTGTGTGTCTGTGTGTGTGTTTGTGTGTGTTGAAAAACCTCTGACTTTAAAAACATTTCCACAAAATCTTATTTCCAGAAATCGTCTTAAAATGCGTCACAGCATTTCTGTCATCGTTGTAACTTTTTAACTTTTTTCCCACAGATGATTACTGTTGTTACAAATTAACACACACACACACACACACGCATGCACGCACACACACTTAAAATAATAGTCAATCTTTACACATATGCGAATTGTATTTTCACTTTAAATGTCTTGTGTTGAATAAAACATGTGCAGTGAACACAGAGGTAAAGAATTGTGTCCAAGTGTTTTCGGCCTTTTAATCTCAGTGATACACGGGACAGTAAACGCACCACAGGCTGAGACCAATACATTCAACTCACAAATGGACGGGAATTAAGTTCATTTTTAACAGTAAATATGAAATATGCGGACATAGCATAGCTCAGGTCTGATCAGGGATCACTGTGGAGAAGTCTGGGACACAAAGGCCTCTGGTCTGCTCTGTGTAATCAAAAGAAACCGAAGCCAAATGCGTTTGGCAACAAATGAGAAACAGGCCTTCTGCAGACCGTCATGTCAAGAGCAATTGTTTGTCCTCCACTAAAAATAAAAGCAAAGAATGCCAAGAAATGAAAACTACATCCTCAAGCAAATGTCCAATTAATCTTCAGTTTTGGTAAACATTTTAAAGCCTTTTACGCGTCAAACAAACGTAAGCGTCAGAAAACTCAGACAGGCAGTACTTTGCGTTTTACTTTTTAAAAAAAATACGCGCAGGGACACTGACAGCAGCTTTAACCTCAAACTGGAGATTTGCGTCCTCTCTGACCTTTTAAAACAGCAGGCTGACTCAGTTTCCTCCTCTTTACCAAACCACCAGGAATTCACACAGCCTTTTTACGGTGTTTTGTCATAAAATTTTAACACGTGTGAATTGCCAACTTCCTTTAAAGAAATGTCACTTTTCTTGGGTTTTCACACCTGAACAGGTGAAGTAAAGACGGAGTATTTGGATAACCCAGAATGCAAGAGGAAAGCGTACTAGTCAAGTCAAATTAGCAATTTATTTAGTATTTGTAGAATTAAAAGTAGAATTAATTACATTAACTGAATTTTTTTTACCGACACTGACAGTATCATCCAACACTGACGTCAAATTCAAATGTTTTTTTCTTTCTCAGTCCATGACCTCCACATTTAGACAAAAAAAAGTGAATTTTTTTGGAGGTAGCCGCGAGGGAAAATGAATTCGTTTCAGTTGGTATGATGGGAGACTTTCAGCAACCGCTCCAGGTTTCTGGCCTGTCTGTTTCAACTTTCCTCAGATGTTTAGAAGCAGACTTATCGGTACGTGAAAGGGATTGGTGTGTCAAGAGTTTGCCGTCAAAAATAGTGGGAACTTATATTTACTTTGGATTTATCGGAGCTGTCTTAAATTATGTCTGATTTTTTTTCTGTCTGCCACAAAACGTACTGTAGAGAAGATTTGAAGCACTGATGGTGATGCGCAAATTATTTATGGTCTGCAATGTCATGCACATTATATATGCCCGTTTTGACTGCACAGTGTAATTATTTACTATTTTTTATTTACATTTATTTGTTGTAATTTATTTTTTCCTATTAAAATTAATTATTTTGAAGTTAACATCACCACAGATCTAACAGAATGTTTTTCAATCTCAATTAATTGAAGAGATTCATCAGACAATCTAATGTGTCTACTCTATTTCAGTAACTTTACTTTTACTTTTTGCTGTTGTGCATGAACCCAGTTATCAGATCACACATATTATGGGTGTGTCCATGCTATTAAACTGCAGATTAGATAGTAGAGAGGCTCTGTGGGCAGAGAAGAGCTTCACTAATGATGCTCCTTTGGCTTCAAGCGTCACTGCTGCTGTCCTCACTCTGCCTCACACACATCACTATGCCACCTTTTCAGCTTTGTGCATAATTTCATCGGACACCCTGTGGCTTATGATGAAAGTTGATGACAAACTTGTGTTCCTCATCACTGAGAAAACTCCCTTGAATGGATGCTGAGACCTGTCCTCACTGTTTTTCCTGCTTCTTCTGTCTTTCCCACAGTTATTCCCATTCTGGTGAGGTTGGTGTGAGCTGTGGTGGATGGGTTTGGCATCAGTATATGCACGTATGTGCAAGTGTGTCTGGACCTTTTTGAGTAAAGTTACTGTGAAGTTTTACTTTGTTGCCATTTTTCTTCAATAACATTAACTTTAAATGTCTGACAAGTTGCATTGTGTAAGAGCTTTCACAAACAGCACGCACTGGCGACCAAAATATCACAACTATTTAACTTGTGTATGAGGTAATTCATTTTGAATCAACAATGCATAGTGGGCTACTGCATATTGCAACATGTCACTATCATTTTGTTGACCCCCCCCCCCCATGTATGCGTGTTCGCTGCTCGTGGTCTTATTTGTCCCCTCTGTGTATGACTGTATCTGAGTCAGTGTGTGGTCCCTGGAAGTGTTAAAGCAGAGAGTCTGTGTAGCGTGTTGGCTGTGGTTTGTGTGGCTTAGTGTCTGTCTGTGTGCAACTGTGTGTGTGACTATGGATGAGCACGTGTGAGCATACCCTAGCTGGAAGGGCGAGGCCATAAATACTCACTGTTAACTTTTTATCCAGTATTATCAAATAAGATGTTTACGAGAAATCCAAATATGTTTGCCAGAAGGCCTCCGTCTCGCCCCCTCGCCCCAGTTATTTTCTTCAATGTGCGAGTGTGTTTTAGCCTGTGGACCCTCTCCAGAGCAGCAGAAAAGTGTGTGTTTGCTATAAAGGTCTCTCTTCCCCTTACACCAAGTCTTCCCACATCACAATGTTCTCTCAGTAACACATCTGATGGCCATAAACGGCAAATTCCACAATAATGTAACCTTCCCTAACAGCAATCATTTCTCATAAACAGCCACATAAAAAGTTTCATGTTGTTCCCCATTTTGTTTTCAGACTTTAAAAAACAAATTTTGCCAATCATACTTTTGTACTTCCTCTTGATATTGCTCTCTTAAGTTGCGATGGTGGTTTGTGTGCATATGGTTGGGTTTCAGAAATGCATTTTTGCCTCATATAAGCACCGAGTCAGTCTTTCCCTGTGCATACACGTATGTGTACATGAGTTTGTGCGTGTATTTGACAGCAGGGCTTTTAATATCACCCCCCCTCCTCCTTCTGCCTACTTTTATCTGTGCTGCAGAGGCAAGCATTAACCAATAGCTTGATAGCCCTGCTATAAAAGTGGATCTAGAAGGGGAAGGACAGCCGTATCTCTGGATATTTTCCTATAGGTGACGCCTCTCCCACTCTCCCCTGCTATCAGTGCTAATAATGCCCTCATAGGTTATTTTCTCTCTGTCTGGTTTGCATGTTAAAGGCATAACCTTTCATTAACAGACACGTATCTTAACAGTAAAGGAGATACTGGAATGGCAGTTAGAAAGAAAAGGCACCGAGGCAGTATAGTGGAAGTTTGACTTGACTTCTTCACCGCCATTCGGTTTGATCCTGCAGTCAGAGGTTAGTTCCTTTTCTTGCTAACACATTGCTCTCATTGGTCTCATCTTATCCTGATGTTTAGCTGCATGTGCTTTAACTTTTCACCCATAATTTTCACTGTTAGTCTTCTTTCTGTCTGAAATCTCAGAGCAAAAGTGTGTGTGTGTGTGTGTGACTTTCAGAGCTACAGTGTTTACCGCTCTCTCTTTCCTGTACGCCTACAATTTATCACTGTGGGATTACAATGAGGTAGTGTGTGTGGGTGTGTGAGGTGGCACAGAATTGGGAGGCAGGAGGCACCATTTCGTCTTTGTTGCATCTCAATAACAGATTGTTACATCCACTGGAGATCATTTTTACTCTGCATGTGTCGTGTCATTTGAAGTATTTAAATATCCGAGTGGAACTTTAAGTGCTTGTAAGACCTTAATCGATGCAGTGTAAAAGCCCTGATCAGAGAGATGAAGGAAAGAGTAAAATAAAAAGGTGAAGAAAAAGAATTAAAGCATGCTGAGCAGCTTTAATTGGCTGTTCCAATTTTCTTCTGCTGCAGCTCCCACTTTACACTTCTTTACACCAGTCATTATACCATATGTCTTCCAAATGGATGGGACTACCAATCAGTGTTTGTCAGCCGTCTGATTTGTAGAGTTTAGACTGGCTTTGAATTACATGTTAGCCTCTGTTTGTGTGTGTTTATGTCTTTTGAGCTGGACATATTGTTTATAGGTGTGTTTGTTGTTCTATCCTACTCTTTTATTTCTTTGGGTGTGTCGACATTTTTGCTCTGCAATCTTGTCTTTGGCCCTCAGTATGTATTTGTTATGTCTAGAACATGTAATAATGTGGAATTTGATAGTGGCTTATCAGCAAAACAACCAAAAAATTGTCCCAGTATCAAATATAATGCGGGACAAACAGAGCAGAGTTTTCTGTTTGCATATCACAGTCACAGCAGACTTTTTTTTTTTAAACTTTAGTTAATGTTAATATGTTTTTATTAAAAAGACAATACGTCAAAGAATGTGGCGTCTTACTGTCACCTTAATAATTAACAAGACTTAAAACCAAATCTCCAGTAATGCTTTATAAGCTTCCTGTAAGATTCACAAGCTCTGCCTGGAGAAGCAATAAACTAGGAAATGTGTTGTGAACTTTTCCTTATCAAAAACACTTTACATTTGGTACTTGTCTCCATAGCAGATACGTAACATCGCCTCTTATCGCTTCGTTATTAACTGCTTTAACTATCACACACCTTATCAAACAGTGCAGTTCAGATGGATTTAGGATATTTGACAACAATCTTGGCAGTCATATGCATTTTGCTACATCCATTACTTTAGTGGCAGCCATTAACAAGAGATTTATACGTCATACAGTGATCAAACTGTACCCATATTTTCTTTAAGACCTTCTTTTGAACAAAAGGTCATTGCTCAACATACCCATAATAATTACATAAAATAGATTAGCATTTATCAGCCTGTGACTGTGGATGTTTCCTGTGCTGTTGTGATATTCAGACACACAGATCAACACCCAGTTTTTATTCACATTTTCACATTTAGTTTGAGGGTGTTGTTACAGAAGAAACAATGAAACAGAATAAATGTGAGAACAAAAACGAAAGCAGAGATAATTATAGTAATCTAGTGCACAGTGATTAATGAAGGGATAAATTAATTTATGAATTAATTACTTGGACACAGTGTATCCATTGTAAATCAAGCTTGTGGCTTTTATGTTAATATTTAATAAGATACTCAATATGTTATACATATTTCTGCGGTACAATGCTTCACTGCTATAACCACATTTTAAGAAATCCAAACAATCTTAATATCAATTGTTCCATCAGTTTTCTTTTAGGACAAACTGAATTACATACAACTTCATACAATACAGATACACATTCAGAAAATGAATACATGAATAAATGGAAAATTCGGCTTTATCTGATACTACTTGACCTCGTAGCATTTGTTGTTCTTGTTGTGGGACATCTTATCTTGGGGATGAAACCAAATGAACAAGGGTTGTCAAAAAAAAAAAAAAATGCATGGCACAATCTCTTGCATCAAATACCAAATGACATGTAATTGAAGCAGGATGTGTTGAGAAGATTAGATGACGCTGGAAAAGTGTGTATGAATGCACTTGTGTGCCCCAGGTTAGATGGTGAGATGTCGGCACAGCCAGGTCCTGATAGGGATCGCCAGTAGTGGGGAAGCTACGGCAGGTTAGGACGTGTCAGATAGACAGATAGATTCCACATGGGATTATTTTCAAATGAGAGGTGAAAGTTTCATATTAAATCACCTCTGATTTAGTCTTAGTTTTCCTTCTAACTGTAGTCACTTTTAGATGTAGAGTTCCATGTATCATCACAGTGAGGAGCAGGCTGCAAATGCAGTCACTGCTGTCAGCTGCAGCTAGTGAATTTCCTTTTATGTCATGTTATATTCAGTTGTTCTTTACTGTAGCTATAACATTGTTAGTGGTTAGATTTATTTGCAAAGCCTCCCTTTTTCTCAGCCAGCCCCACATTGTGAATTATAGCTACCAGTGTAGCTCTTTGAACTTGTTTTCTTTTTTAAAGCCACTTTTATTAAACTCTGCCACTTGCATTTTTGGCCTCTTTGCCTCCCACATTTTTTAATCACGCCAAAGCTAATGTTTTTAATTTATTATTCATTTTGAAATTTTGCCCAAGCTCTTAATACTTTTCAGATTGAGAGTTTGTTTTTCGTTGTTTGTGGTGGATGGTGTTTTTCAGCTGTGCAGTTGTGTAAGAATGTGAGTCGACATAGAAGGTAGAGAAGAGGCGAGAAAGAAGGCGAGAGGAGGAGGAGGAGGAGGACAAAGGCACGCCACTTTAGGAGAACATTGTCTTTTTGTTCAGTTACGACAGCTGGAGCAGTAAATGCTGCAGAAATATTAAAAGTGAGTGGAGTGCAGTTTCTAATCAAGTGCTGTGGAGTATGCCACACTCAGACAATAACCATGGATTCTCCCTCATTTGTTCTGCTGCATTGCTGGCCAATGTCACTTAGCGCAGAGACCCTCTGTGTTATTCCACTCGCAAATCTGGTCCCTAACTTGATTTCCATTCTCTAATCTAAAATCCTCCCATACTTGCTCTCTTCTCTCACCATTTTTCCATTGATTGTTTCTTGTCCCTGTCTTTCTCTCTCTCTCTCTCTCTCTCTCTCTCTTGCTCTATCTCTCTCTCTTGCTCTATCTCTCTCCATTGAGGGTCACACATGTTGGCAGATATCGTCCCGGGGCTTGTATGTAAATAAAAGCTGTCCATTTGGCCTGAGCAAGCTGGCTGCTCTTTGATACTTTGGCGTGTGTCCCCTCTCTGTTCTGGCAGCGTTTCTAATGGCATTACCCTATATTAGACTTTTGGCTGAGGCTCTTATCAAGGGACATAAACCCATGAGGCTCACACTCTGATGTATGTGTGTGGATACATTTGGGGGTTGTTCCCATGCATGATATGACGTATATGTGTACAAAAACATCACATACACACACATAATACTGTCACTGCCACATACATTCACCACAAAGCTGATAAAAGGCTGCTTCTGTCAGATACATTTCTATTTTTCTACGCTCCAGTTGCAGTTTTTAGAGCTTAAATAAAATGTTTGCTGTTGTTCTATTGTTTAGGTTACTTGCAGGAAAAAATCTACATGAGTATTAGATTATCTATCAAAATGTTATGATCTTTTAGATCATTCTAACTGCAAATAAATTTATTATTATTATTATTATTATTATTATTATTATTATTATTATTATTATCATTATATGTTTAAAGGTTCAACATGTAAGTTTAGTTAATTCTTACATTAAATTTGTGGTGAAGGTGTTTATGGATGTTAGCCGACATTTCTAAGGTTACGTTAGCTTTTGTTGCTTAGGCCTGTTGTTACAAGAGGAGAAGAGAGGCACTGAAATTAAATGTAGGAACAGTGCTAGCGTTGCTCCCAGAAAAATGTCACAGTTTGCCATGCAAAAATCAGTGTACAGGTTAGTATCATGGATTTAGACATCCAAGAGCATCATTAGCTTAGCAACAGTTAGCTAGCATCAACAAATGAGCTGCTTCCACCTCAAACCTCACATAAATACGCAAGTATACATGACTCTTACATATTGAAGCTTAAAAAAAAAAAAAAAGAGTTTTCTGAACAGAAGTACCTTATAGATTTTGCCCAAACGGTAGTGAATAGAGCATTTCTCTGTGACTATTTCAGCCTCAGATAATGAAGTATTTGTGATTGACACTAAATTAACTACAGTGGGTGTGTGTTCATCTTATGAAAGAACATGACATACAGTGCAACACTGTGGTTGACTGATGTGTTTTTCATATTTTATGGACAACAGTGGAGGTCTGTGGCACAAAGGGATAAGATATATCAGGCTCTGGCTACACAGGCCATACCAAGTAGGATTAATCTGTTGTTGGTGGTTGGTTTGGGGGTTTCACAGGATTTGTAATCAATAGGAGGGGAATCATCAATCTTAATGGTTAAATTCCTCATGTAAAATATCCAGACAGTGACAACTTGTATCCCTGTCTCCTCTTTATTTGCCCCTGATTCCTCCAGACTCGTTCACTCTGCCTGGAGCTCCTCTGGGGGTCTGGAGGAGGATGGACCGAGGAGGAGAGAGTCCCATCACGCAGGACAGTCCTGAGCGGCCGGGAAGCAGCCCAGATCTCAGCTGCCTCCCACCACCGGGGAAGAAGGGCCGCTTAGAGCTCAATGGCAGCCCCACAGGACCCCGTATACGCCACAACGGAGCTCCACAGAAACCCCTAGGAGGTAAGACACGTGTTGATTAGAAGAAATATAAGGAGCCAGAATATCACGTTAGCTGTTTGCTCATGAGAAGAAACTCTAAAATAGCCAGATTTCACCTATTTCACCGAGAAGTCAGAGGGTTTTTAGCTCCTGTGTGTCAAACCCAAAGACAGCATTTGGCTCTGCAAAGAGCCACATCCTGGCAATGACTTGAGTTTGGCTCAGTGCACTTTGTTGCTGCTGGGAGAACCACAGAGCTGTTTCTACACTGTTAATCTATAAGTCTGGAGGGAACTGTATAATACAGGCTTACCAAATAAAGGAGATTGCTCCATATAAACAAGATTTATACAACTCAGCCTGGGTTATCGATCTTTGCATTCAGTGTGAAAGTTGGTACTTGTTTATGTGTGTGCATGTGTGTGCATGTGTGTACATGTGTGTACGTGTGTGCATGTGTGTTTGAATGCACCTCCTTTGTTTGTGCCTGGGTGCCTGTGTTACTGTAGTTTTTAGAATGATTGTAATTTTATCTTTATCATTCACTTTTATATGCTATTACATATAATTATGACAATAGAATCGAAATGTTCCTCCTAATTTTCTCATATATGTTGAAATAGTTTTGGAAACTCTGGGATCTGCGTTGAAGAAATGATAAAAATGACAATTTGCTTGGTTTGAAGAGCGTATCAGATAGTAAAGACGAATCTGAAAGTGCTTTAGGAAAAGTTAAGGAACTGGGTTTTATTTTGATGTAATAATAATTTTAAAAAAGAATTATTGTGTTGATAGCTGAAAGTGAATGAATGTATAAATGTAAAATGTAAAATTCAATGGAAGAACAGTGATGAAGGATTGAGGGAGGAACAGAAAGACTACAGAGGAAGGGGTTTCCTGTGCTGAATGGATGGTTGGCCTGTAATAATGACGGGTTGTCTTTGAAGACAGGAAACTCAACGTGTCTCCTCCAAACCACACTGCTGCCACGAGGAGGGGGCCACACACACACACACGCACACACACAACAGAGCCACATGCTAACACAAACACACACATTTACATGCTGTCACCAAACATACATCCATATTCACAGAGTTAGTATACCGTGAAACACACACCAAAAACAATACTGTCAACACACACCCCTAGACACACTCCACATACAAACATACTGAACACACATATCTTATTTTAATATCCTCGTTCACTCACCCCCATACATATTAGAGGGATTAGAGGTTTGAGGCAACATCGCATCATCCAAACCAGATCACACAGTCAGCGGGCAAATCACAGGACACTGGATATAAGAGAAGACAGACCGAGGTGCAGAAAGAGGAGAGAGCAAGATAGAGCCAGAAAAGGAGAGAGAGAGATGGTGGGAGAGTATGGAAGAGGAAAAGGAAGAGAGAGAGGAGTACTGGTCGAAGGGAGCTGCTCTGTGTTGACAGTTATATTTCCCTGTTGGGGGAAATTCACTTACTTGAATTGGCACAGTGCTCCAGTGTGTAATTCACTCCATGAGAGCCTGGAGGACTGGGAGCAGAGTGATTAATGAGGAGGAAATAGAAATATAGGAATTGACTGATTAAAACAACGGGTTGGGCGGTGTGGGGGTGGAGGCTAATGCTGCATGCACCTCATGTGTTTGTATGGAGGAGCATGATGTGTGCTGGGAAAAGGAGGCATATGTGTATGTGTGTGTGTGTGTGTGTGTTTGGTATTGTGTGGTATCCATGTGGTAACACACATCACTGTGCTCTGTATTATTAGTGCTGGGACGCTGCCTAATGCTCTCAGTCCATCATTTCTTCTGAAAGCTTTAATTAATTGCCAGATGACAGGTGGCCCAAAACCAAAAGCCTTTTAGGAAAAAGGTTGATATTGGAGAGAAAGTAAAGATAATAGAAAAGGAAGCCAGAAGGACAGGGATACTGGAGGAGAATGCTGATATAAGAGAGACTGAAAAGCTGTAACTGATAAAGTGTTCTTTAAAAAGAAGAAGGCGTGTCAGATATTGTTTTATTAAAACATGCTCATTAAAAATAATAATACGCTATGTGTGGTTTTGTCAGGATCAGACAAGGTGGGGGTGACTTTATTATTATGACTGTTGGTATAAGTCATAATGCATTATCAAGCATAAACAAACTGACTATGTAACAGGATCATTTTACTAACGCAAAATAAGACATTTGTTGGAATAAAATATTGTCGTTATACTGTGTATTTCAGTAAACACAGACGTGTAATATCAGGAAACCATTAACAGTAGTGATGCATTGACTGGCACATTCAGACTTAAAGAAATTTAACAATTTTCGCAATTTAGCAGATGCTAATAATGTAGTAATGGTTTTTTTTCTGTTCTTACTGTGCTGATTCTCCTTTTCTATAAGAAATATGTTAAACATATAAAGCAGTATCTGAGGTGTTTTAAAGTATTTAAGGCCTTTACATTATCTTTGAATGAATACGAATCACAAATCAATCACACAAACTCCTGAAACATCCTTTAATAAAACACAGCAGTTAAACATCAGCCACTAACCTTTGTTGGCTATCATATTAAAAGGAGAGTCAGAATCAGAATTTCTCCATAAATGTATATTCCTTATGGTGTTTAAACCATTCATGGCTGTTTCTCAGAAATTACATTCATACTTAACTATTTCATTACAGCACTTGGGTCAGGGCTAGCAAAATGGTTGGTTTAATCTAAAAAAGTTTGCAAAGAAAATGACCCATGATGTATTTAGTAAAATTTATACCAAAGCGTGATCTTTTCCTAACCCTAACCAAAGCACCTTTTTTGTCTAAAAATAAAAACTTAATGGCAACTTTTTATTCCAACTTAGTTCCACAAAATGACCTTATGTAAAAAACAATTTACCTTTAGACTGTATATTGTTAAATCAACCTGGACACTGGGTTAAGTTTATTTGTTGTACTCTAGTATGATACCAAAGCTAAACTGTAACAGCCACAGATAAGAAAATGGTTAAATAGATTATCATTATTATAGATTATTATTAGAAAAGTAACTGGTTAAAGGAGCATCGACTTGAAGTTCGGACATATTTTCAGTATGGACTACAACCGCTTCTGCTGACAAACAATTATGGCGTACTCAGAGAAATGTTCAGCAGAAATCTTGACCTTATTTGTGCAAATATCATGATGTAACTAGTTCTAAAATGTAATAAATAAAGCAGGAGTTGAAACAGGTTGTAGAAATCCATTTGATTTTAACCAAAATGAATATAAAGATAGCTTTGCAGCACCTGGAGGGTTCAAATTCAAACTTTATGAACTATTAGGGTCCAAATACACAAATAAATGAACCAAAGACTAATAAAAGTGGGTTTAGCTAAATATGACCCCTTTAGTAAATGTGAGAAAAAATATTGTGAGAAAAAAGAAAAACCTCTGTGCAGTGTGTACGTAAATGATATTTTCTGTTTATTATTTTGATGTTGGAAAGGACATCAAATCCCAGCTTGCTGATATTGATAAACCTCTTTTCTAGATGAAGTGGATGAATTTGCCTCAGTTAATAACTGATATCATTGTCCCTAACCAACTTTCATCGAACTTTTATTAGAATATGCCAGTTTTTTTTTTGTTTTTTGTTTTTTTGCCCTGGCTTGTCTATGGGAGTGGTGGGTGAGCTTAATCCCAACTGTTGGTTTGGTTTGATTCTTAACTTGGCATGGATTTACATGTTACAACTACCATAACAGAATTTAAGGACATTCTGTTGACAAGTTTGCTTTTATTATAAATCTATGTAACAACCATTAAATACTATGCTGATCTGCTTGTCATTAAGGTTTTCCATTCTCATTAATCCTTTAGTAAAACAGACAGTTGTTAAAAGTGACGGTCTTTTGAATACTGTATTTGCCTATCTGTATGGGGAGACTTGTGAAAGCTGCTTATCTAATAAACCGTTAGACCCTTTGATAAAGAGAACCAGCCCAGTGAACACTGTTAGAGTCTATTTATTGTTGATAAATGGAATGTAATTGGGAATGTCAAGTATTGCAGCAAAACAAAAAGTAGTTACAAGCCGCAACAATAAATACAAGCCACGTGTTTGCGGTCTATGAAGACAATAAAAGTCATTATTTTATGCTGCCATTCTTTTTTTTTTTTTTGCCTCTGTCTTCTTTATGCAGGTCTGATGATTCCAGTCTTCTGTGTGGTGGAGCAGGCAGATGGAGGGATTCAGACAGACGGATGTGAAGGCAGAGATGAGCACGCAGAGTTTGTCCTGGTCAGAAAAGATATCCTGTTCTCTCAGCTGGTGGAGACAGCTCTGTTAGCGCTCGGATACTCCCACAGCTCAGCAGCACAAGCCCACGGTCAGTCAAAGAAACAACAGCAACATCTATTAACTTTTATTAACTATCATAACAGTTCTTATGAAATAACCATAACTAACATTTTGTGTTTTTCTGTAAATGTGTGATGCTACTGATGTGTAACTAAATAGTGAAATGCGCAATTACATGGAATAAATGTATGTAATAACTGTTGGAAACATTTAATTGTGACATCAAATTACTCAACTCAACAAAACAACACATAGACATTTAATTTCACTTAAATGACATTACGTGAATATACTTCAGTAAACGTGATGTGAATTATCTCAACTTTAAACACGAGTTCAGCCTGGATCAGACAGATTTTGATATACAATAATGGTGAAACATTCCATGAAGCCATGCTACTTTTCATCATCAAACTATATATGGTATTATTGTTTTCAGACAGACACCTAACAGCAGAAATCGTAACATATCATTGCAGGTTTTTGTACAGCTATTATGTGAACACACAACAAACCAAACTGTCATAGTAAATAATTTTTTGAGAGTCTCTACAGACAGAATTGTGCCTGACAGAAGTTTTAAACCACAAAAGGAGATGTTTCCATACATTTTTGTTGTATTTTAAGCTTTTCTTACCCCGTAATAAGGGCAAAAAAAACCTGGCTTCACTCCACGCTCTGAAAAACCTCACAACCTTTTCTTCTGCCTCACTCCAGCTTCACACAACTACCTGTACTTGCGGCAATGGTCACATTACACAATGTGGAATCATTCAGTGTAAACACGCTTGGTGTGTTTCTGCGCACTGTTAACTTTTATCTTGACCAGGATTTACCTTAAGCCCAACTAACACAAACAAACAAACAAAAGAGCTTTGTTTGTATGGAGCCAGACTTCACTGACGGAAAATCCTTGGGCTGAGAATTACTGACTGCAAGTATTCTTCAAATCCTGTGACAGCACTTTTATTAAAATATAAACCAAATGGCATGTTGCCTTTCAAGAGAATTTCATCAAGGCTATTATTAATAGTCATGATTTTCCAACCACCAGTGTCTCTCACTGTGTAAACTGTGGTATAACTGACACAGAATTACATGCCATGTAGTTCACCGGTCAAGACTGGAATGATGACTGTGAAGAGACCGTCCCTCTAATCAGTGGCCTGAAAAGAAACTAGATGTGAGGTTGTCTATTTAGGGCAGACACTGTACTGGTACAGTGGCAATAAGCACAAGAATGTTTCAAAAACACAACTAAGACACAGACAGAGCCTGTAAAACTCATTAAAGACACAACAAAGAGCTGGACAAGAATGTCTCCACAAGACAAAAATACATTGTGTATTCAGTAAGTGTGTGTGTGTGTGTGTGTGTGTGTGTGTGTGTGTGTGTGTGTGTGTGTGTGTACTGTATTTGTGAGAATGTTTATGAGTGGAACACAAGAAATAGTCTGTAATTTATTGTTGCACACATGGTAGTCATCTGCAACAGGACAGTGTCATTTA
This sequence comes from Ostorhinchus rueppellii, assembly GCA_030068375.1. Taxonomy (NCBI): domain Eukaryota; kingdom Metazoa; phylum Chordata; class Actinopteri; order Kurtiformes; family Apogonidae; genus Ostorhinchus; species Ostorhinchus rueppellii. The sequence goes on from JAQQZY010000015.1 coordinate 21,682,318, forward strand.
CTGCTGTCTTTTTCTCAAGTATGCAAAATATTCCATCTGTGCAAGGAGTTTTACATTGATATAAAACGGTAACAACTGAGCAACAGAGTGTTGAAACACACTGAAAATAGTGGGAGATCCCCATCTGTTCAACTGAATGTTTATGAGGCGTCATCCACATTAAGTCTTGTTGAAATTATGTCAGCAGATGTACTGATATATAGACATGGTCTTAATATACAGTATGTGTGCAAGTGTATGTCATAACTGTTCTTTCTGCAGGAAGGAAGATGTTTTATTTCTGTTCATATCTATATTTTGTTCTTGTTTTGTTACTATCCCTTTGTCTAACTGGAATTCATCACTACTTTCTTATTTACTCACTGAAACGTTCATCACATTAAAAATATTTTTTTTTAAAAGTGCTTTTCACAGTTCATAAACACTTTGATCAGCAAAAAGAAGCGTAAGTTTTAAATTTCAGAAACAAACAATAAAAAACAAAAACACATGAACATCATATACCTAACCAGTTCAGTTTGTTATGTTTGAGAGTGATTATTATGACTGGTTTATTACATTTGAGGGTTAAAGAGATAATATTGCTCTGCTGATTCCAATTAAGACTATTTCAGTCAGGGCCATGTTTGTCAAAAAGCTTATTTTATCTCCACTATATTATATTTGACTTGTCCAGGGTGTACCCCGCCTTCGCCCTTAAGTAGCTGGGATAGGCTCCATCCGACTCCCATGACCCTCGTGAGGATAAAGCGGGTATAGAAAATGAATGAATGAATGAATGAATGAATATTATATTTGTTGGGATGCATCTGTTCATGGAGAGCAACAGAAGTGACCAGGGATCAGTGATGATACAATATTAAGTCAGACACAGTGTGAAAAGGTGGAAGTTTGCTGCAAAGCGGCTTGCAGACAAAGCAGTGAATGTATGCGGCTGAGCAGGTAGATAAGCAGGTTAATACCTTCGCCGTAGATGAGATTCACCAATTTGGTATGAAGAAGATCAACTGAGCCATGAGCTGATGTGGGCTGGCTCTAGGATCAGCTGTTGTCAGTGATGTACTAGATCATGAGCTGAGTTTGGCTCCATCATCACAGATACCAGGATAAGAACAGACTTGAATGGTTAAGAATATTTAGTCAATCTAGACTTGACCTCAGTTTTTTTTTTACTCTTAATGCAACATTCAGACAAAATATAAAAGACTTTTTACAGAATGCTCTATGAGGCCCATTGTCTCATAAACAACTAGGTAATCCCTTTACTGCTTTAACGCTAAGAGGCCCTTATCAAGCCTCCAGCCCACATAAAGCACAGATGAACTCTTGAGCTCCACTTCAATGTTTTCACCAATCTGCTGTTCATTCTGTAGCCTGGATCACCTATCATTTAAGGATGTATGAGAATAAAAAGTTAGAATTTTGTCTCATTAGGAGCCCATAGAGCTTAAAAGATAATTCTTTTTGTGGCATTATGCCATCCAGCAGATTAATCACTTAAGTCAAATCTGTTCTTGAATATTGCTTAAAAACCAGACATCGCTGCTGCCATCTCCTCAAATCTCATCAATTCCTCAGTTGTCCTGAAGCGCAAAGCAGTCCCATCAATAAAATGCTGGTGTTGTATGTGCACGCCACAGATATGTACAATCTGAGAACCAGAAGTTTCACACCAACATGTCTAGATGCATATATATCAACATTATCATGCAGATACGCATGAGGATTTCACTACTATAGCAAATATGACGAGGCTGTAATAATCACCATGTCTCTCAAAACAACAGTGTTGTTGATTTTATGGTTCCAGTTATGCTCTGGTCTGTCTCAGGGCTCAGTTTAAACAGATAATTATGATTTGCAGTGTATTTAAGAATATTCAAACAAAACTATGATCTTTTCTTAACCCTTACCAAAGTACTCTCATGGCCTTAAGCTCAAACCCTATGGTCTGGATATGAACTCCAGTGTCCGGTGGCACAGTGGGTTTTGCATTCACCATCCACCCCAACCACCTCTTGTCTACTGAGGAAAGGCAAAACTGTAGAAAGTCCTTCAACTGCAAATTGTGTTGAGATTATACATATCTGTGGTGTGTAGAAATGTGGAAAGGCATCATTTTATTCTGGGGACTGGGTTGCTGATGCAACAACAAATAGCTCGATCTCACAATGAACTGGAATTATCTTTCAAGGGGTTGTCTTGAGTTACATCCAATTCTGATATCTACAGCCATTTCCAGAAATTGGGGGGGATTTAAACAAACATCAGCAGCGAACTGATAACAGCAGAACAATTTCCAACCTTTTGCACAATGGGATATGGAATCACTCATAAAATACCTCAAATCCAGTAGACTTGACAATATCTAAATACAACGCTCTTTCACAATTTCAGTTTTTTTGTACTTCTAGTATGAGTTTATTATCCCCTTCCCTTCAGCTGACTCAACTGAAGAGCTTTTAAGACATTTGGGCTGTAAAGTTCAGAACTGTAACTGACACCGTGTTAAATGGAGTTTGAAAAATAAACAACACTCAATGCACATTATTGTAGCAATGGTCAAAAATAGCCTACTAACATATATGATGAGCGTTGACTATGGTTTGCAGATGAATGCCATTAGTAGCACTTCAAGCTTCAATGTTTTTGCCAAGTATTGGGGGAGGTCTCTCTCTCTCTCTCCCTCTCTCTCTCTGTCTGTCTCATCAGTGTGTATGGAAAACAGCGAGCCACATTGGTCCCCTGTCCACATCAATGCACTCCTCTCTACAAACACCACAGCAGGGGCTTCAAAGGCAAGGCTAAACGGGACATCGCAACTCGACACAAACAAAACTCTGAGAATTAACTCGAGCACAGTCCACATACAGTGTGCACTTGTATGCGTGTGTGTGTGTGTGTGTGTGTGTGTGTGTGTGTGCGCGCACTCATGTTTGTAAAAATACACACGAGGCACACTCATGTAAACTTTATTTAACCCATACAATGATTCATTTGCACACGCTCACAATCAAATGTACATACATTGTGTATGCAGTGTAACAGAAAATACACACACACTTCCCTCCTGCTTCTCTCAAATGAATACTTTTTGTTTTTTAAAACAAGCGTTTATGTTAAATGAATAATTTCTGGCTTAAATTATACATTTTTTCCCCTGCGGTCCACAACCAAAATTACACAGAGTCCTAGCTATTTTCTCCCTGTTTGAATTGTGTCCTGCATTCTTGTGTCCCAGCGGTGTATTTAAAGTCCCCGCTGAGGACCACGGCCTTTCTTTAATTAGCTTACCCCAGTAATTAACTGGGAGATATTGTTTATTTCAATTATAAGGGTCTGAAGGCTTTTATAGAATAGATGGGAGAAGACCTGTATTTTACGGCTTTAGACAGTGAACAGTTAACATTGGTCAGTAAGAGAGAGAGAGAGAGAGAGAGACAGAGAGGGGTAGAGGGAGCATTGTTGCTGTGCCACGTCTAACAGGCCACAGAGGGTCACTGCTGCAGACCGTCAGCTATTTACTGGACATCTCAGTTTAGACCCAGTGTAAATTGTAGCCTTGTCTCTGCCATGAAGATATTGAAATACCACATTGTTATAAAAGTTCCTTAAAGCATTTATTTATTAAAAGCATTATTTCTACTAAAATATTTCCTGAAGTTTGCTGATATTTGACTTTGGGTACAGGACTTTAGAGCATAAATGGACATTGTTGAAATAAGGGCACAGTGAGCGATACTAACTACAAGAAAGTTACTATTCTGATAAATTATTTACCACTGGTCAATAAGGCATAAAAAGTGATAAATTAAACATTAGAGATGCTCGTCTTTCCTAAGCAGAGGGCTCAACCTCGGCTCAACTTCATCCAAATTATTTATTAGACAAGGTTTGGATCGTTTTAGTGAAGTGTAGTGCTTCCTCAAGCAGTTTTTTATTTGTCTATTCCCAAAGGTTGGGTCTGGACCCACATGTGGGTCACAGGAGATTTTAAACTTTCAATGATAACTATGTTTTATGGATAATATTTGTCTGATAATTGTACGGTGAGTCTAATATGAAAGGTTAATGCGCAATCACAGATGTCAAGTGCATTAAATGTTTTGATTTATCCCGTTCAAGATCATTTCAGAAGGTGATTCATACATGACATTACATGACATGAAAATCTACTCATTTTCATTAATGAGAACTGGGCTGTGATGATTTTTAACTTTTAAAACGTGGCCGCCCAGAAGAAACCTTTGGGAAACACTGTCATAGAGGACTTCCTTGAGATGGAATCTGGATGACAGGACTGAGCCAAGCCTATGGGGTTTCCCTCAGTGTTTCCAGGGGTGGAACCTGGAACCAGTTTGGAAGAAGCCCCGCATGCATGTGCAGCCTGCTGTGACCATTAAGACTTATTCTAGCATGGGACAATGGGATTACTGTGTGTCCACGTGTATTTGTGTCCGTATGTGCGCGCACAGCCATCCATGCGTGTAGGCCTGTGCAAGTGTTGATGAGAGAAGTCAGAGACATGAGTGTGTGTTTGTGTATGGATTTGCGTTTGTGCGGATGGGCACACTCAGACATGAGCCAAGCCACCAGCTGGCCACATTAAAGCATGTCTCTGGGAGGTGGAATTTTAATGTGGAAATGGGAACAATGATTTCTACTTTTGAATGTGGACATGAAGCAGAGCCCATTGAACAGCAGACCAAAAATGATGGATCAATTATTAATGCATTTACCATCACACTGTGAGCATGCGAGTGTGTGTGTGTGGGTGTGTGCTTGCACGCAAACTGGTACATGTACGTGTCCACTTCTCTTCTCTGTGTGCCGTCATGTGTCATCTGCGTGTTGTTTATCTGCTTATTCACGCGTTCACTTCCACCCAAGTTGGCATTAAGAAAAATTGTTATATTTTCAGATGTGTGGATGCTACATGCTGATCAAGACCATTTTTGTGTGTTTTTGTGTTAAAGTGTTTTAAAGAAAAAGACACACACACAAAAAATATGAAAAACAGACAAAGCCAGTGAGGAAGGCTCCTATTTTCTCTGTCATAAAGGGAACTGAGTATTTTATTCCATCTCTTTAAAATACTTTATTACTTTTCTTCCTTTACAAAATAACTACATACACTAAACTCTTTCACATGTGACATTTAGGATTTCACACATGATAATGTAATATCACATAGAAAAGCCGCAGTGTCTACAGAGAAAAAACACAAAACATGACGTACAGCTTTATATGTTATATGGGAAAACAATGCTGAAGTGAAGCGTCCAGAAAACCACATGTCTGTTCATGTTTATTCTTTTCAAAGACTGTCTTTGTGAAGGTTTAACCTTTTAACATCAACTCTCTTCATGGAACTGTACCTTTGGTTTAAGGTTGGGTTTATGGCAGTACTAAATGACTAAAATGCATTTATTATACTTCATTTGAACCCCGACCCTTTTCTAGTTTTACTCCTTCATATGTATTTAAAACACAACCTAAACTTCATTAGTTCAAGTGCAGCTCAAATGTAACCTTAAACCTACCTTTATTTCTGAACCTAAGTTTTTTGGGTTACTGGTGGCCGACTGGATTGTTGTACGGTTCAAATGAATTGGAAAATGCATACACTAATAAAAACAATACTTGTCTAAAAAAACAAATTAATATCGCAATTGAAAAGTGATGCGATATCAGATGATTTGGTTTGGTTTATTAAACATCATCTTGGTGGTCTTTGGTTCTTTTGGGGTTCTTCTCTTCCCTGAGGGTCTGGTCTATACTGATCATAGAGGATTAAGTGATGTGCCCTCTGTATGAACAGATAATGAAGAACACAGCCCAGCCTGTCTGGAATCAAAGATATAACTGAGCTATAAACACAGAGGGAGAAAGGGAAAGGAGTCATGGAGATCAGAGGGTTTTGGGAAGAAGAGAAAACTAAAGTAAGAAGAAAAGAGGAAAATGAAGATATGGGGGAGGGGAGATGGGAGCAAAGAACCAGGGGACAGAAAGACAGAAAGAGAGACAGAGAGAGAGAGAGAGAGAGAGAGACTTCTCAGGACCCGTCTGGATCTCATTTAGAGGATAGTAATGCGATTAGCTTTGTTTAGTTTTCACAGCTCCAGCCAGTCCCCATGAAAAACCTGTATGTGAGCGCGTGTACATGTGTGTTTCTGCGTGATCATTCCTGCACTCACATGGTTTTCTCTAGGCTTGATATTCTTCTTAAGGAGACCAACTTACAGTATTATTGCAGTGCAAAAATCCAGAAATTAGAAATGCTAATAAATCCACACAATAACTTGTTCTTCGTTTTTTTCTGTTTTCTTTTTTTTTTTTTTTTTTTAACTAGGATTCAGGTTTGCTTGTGTGTTTAATTGCTACAGAAATGCACAAAAACTCATAATATCAGAAGTTATTCTTTTTTTCCCCAGGGCTTTAAACAGGTTCTCAATTCACTGTGTCTTCTGTATGTGTGACAATCACTGGTAGACATGTTAATAGTTATCCTGAGAAACTGGTGTGGTGTTAGTAAAAAAAAAAAAAAAAAGAAAGAAAGATACATCTGGCATTTTTCTCCAAATTTCCATACACTACTATGTGTAAGATATCTTTTTGGTGAACTTTGGTGAATATTTTATTATGAATTCCTAAAAAAAAAACCCCAAAAAAACCAGAGGTTAGTTGATGAAACTTGGATATACAAACTGCATTTTCACATCAAAAGGATCATAGATAGGTCACACAGTTTCTTTTGCATGACGAACATGTGTTATCACTGCAAACAGGTACACATTATCTATAAGACTGTGATTGAGCAGAAGATCACATCACATTTTTAGTAAAGTAGAGGCACTAGATTAGATTAGATTAGATTAGCCTTTATTGTCATTGCACAATATTTCAGAGCAACGAAATTTTGAGTTTGTGTTA
>JAQQZY010000015.1:21689350-21701642 GCA_030068375.1 Ostorhinchus rueppellii
TCTTGGTAGTATAGTTGTTTTAATTTGTCAAAAAAAAAAAAAAAAAAAAAAAAAACAGCCTCTGCATAAGCCCATAGACACTAACAGTTACACACAGGACCAAGCACATGTGGTGCTGATATAAAATTGATAAAAGTAACCCACCTCTAATATCTTGGCTAAATAAAGTTGTACATAATTGCAATGTGTTGATTCTAAATGTAAGTTAAACTACCAGTGGGTAATACTAAGGCAAAACTCTGGATGCTTTTTCATGAATCTTCTGTTTCTACACAGGCATCATCAAAGTGGGAAGGTGGAATCCACTGCCCATCCACTTCCTCACAGACGCTCCAGAAGCTACCGTGGCCGACATGTTGATGGAAGTCTACCACATGGTCACACTACGCATCCAGTTACAAAGGTCAGCATCACCATCTGTAGAACATGAGAAAGTCCAAATCTGTGTAGGACATATCAGACCAAGACAATAGAAACATTTACATCAGTGACTTTCCATTTGTAAGACTCTTTCCTGAATATGAAAACAGCCTCAGAAAAACGGCATATCCATATTTTATGGACAAAACGAAACTTTTAGTCCGTGTGAATGCATGTGTGCGGTTACACTGTGTCTGAGTCTCGGTCCACTGGGTGGCTGATGTCATTGCTGCTGATTGCAGTTCAAGAATTTACCATATCTATCAAATTTGAAGGCATCAATATTGAAACACTAAGGCTTGAGTTAAACAGCCCGGTGGGGATTTATCTATTATCTGTGTACGTCAGGGAAACCGTGTGTGCCAGTAATTTCTAGCCCGTTAGAATGAGTGAAGCAGGCACTTGATGGACAGATAAAAATAGATAAACTCCAGATGAGAGAGGGTTATTATTGTTATTGTCTTGGCACATACCAGCCAGGTTTGTTTACATGTGTATTTGTGTTTCCATAGCAATGGAGGAGCTTTGGCACGTGTTTTTCTCAATGTCAAAATGATTCATTTGAGGTTGAAATAAAATAAAAAACAGGAGACCTCAGGACGATAGGTCTGCACAGGAAGTAGTGGTTTGTGTGGGATGAGGTTAAGACAGGAAGTTTAGAATGTTAATAGGATTAGAGGTTAAGTTAGGGTTATTGTTTATCTTTATTCATCCTAAAAATGATTGATTCTCATTTACAGTGACAAAAAGTAATAATTAGAATTACAAATTAATAAAAGATATAAGATTAAAAAAAAAAAGGTAGAGACAGAGGATCGCTGATTTAATTTTAAGTTTATGTAAGTGCTTTAAGTTGCTTTGTAAAGTTACAGCAGGGAAATTAAAAGCAGATTTTCAAAGTTCATCCAAAATATTGGGTAAACTATGGTAGAAGTTATTCTTTTTTGTGGCTCATCCTTGGTGTCTACAATACTTAACCTGAAGTTGTAACTGACTCTTCTGGTCTGATGTGGTTTTGATGTTGTAGTTTTTCAAAGCTGGAAGACCTGCCTTGTGAACAGTGGAACCATGCGACTGTCAGGAATGCACTCAAAGAGCTTCTGAAGGAAATGAACCAAAGCACTCTGGCCAAAGAGTGTCCTCTGTCACAGGTAACAACAGGATACATAGAATAACACCTCAGCTTTCACTCAAAAATGATCATTTCCATGTTCACCTTTGTTGGGGGCATTTGTATATGACTTAACTGAAGCTTATAACACAACTTTAAGGTCAAAATGAACATTTTAGACCTAATTTGTTTCTGTGTTTTCCCATCACTAAATTAAATCAGCTCAAACATAACTCAAGTGTAACCGTAACCCTAAAATGTATTACTGATGATCTAAAAAGCTGCAGCTTATCAGTTTAATGCCTTTTATATGATCATTTTCAGCTAAAAACAGTGCGTCTTGGCCATCACATGCTCTGTATAATGACTAAAGTCAATGTTCATTAGATATGTTCAGGCAATCAGCTGTAAATAATTATTTTTACATGCATTTCATTGATAATTGCTCTACATTTTTATCAAACTCCACCCCACCAAATTAAGTACTGTCTCTCCAACTGTGTTAACTCCCAGATGTATGTCAAACCTCCATCCTGGTCTTATAATGACTTGTTTGTGAGATTTATGTGTGTATGTGTGTGTGTGTTTGTGTGCTGTGTTTAAATGGAGTGCTGGTGGGGTGTTGATCGCAGAATCAATTGCAAGCATATGTGTGTGTGGCTGGAGATTCCCTCTCTGCACTGAACTGGCTCGAGTTTCCATGGGTGGCTTCCAATCATGATTAATGTTTGTCTATTCCTATTGTGTGTGCGTGTGTTTACGTGTGCATGCCATGTGGTTGTTGCATGAGTGTAATCATTTCATATTACGTTGGTTATTAATTATCTTTCCCTTCTCTTTCTCCCTCAGAGTATGATTTCCTCCATAGTGAATAGTTCCTATTATGCCAATGTCTCTGTTGCCAAATGCCAGGAGTTTGGCCGCTGGTACAAGAAATATAAGAAAATGAAAGGTGAGTTATCTGTGTGTTATATGTGTGCTCATGCTAATGTGGAAAATAATATATTTACCTTTGGGAGTAATTGAAATTCAACCAGCCCTGTGATGAACTGGCGACTTGTCCAGGGTGTACCCCGCCTTCGCCCTTAAGTAGCTGGGATAGGTTCAATGTGACCCCCGTGACCCTAGTGAGGATAAAGTGGGTATAGAAAATGAATGAATGAAATTCAACCACATATTTGGGGAAATCATTTGATATCAACATAAAGGCATAGATAGAGATATGAACGTCATGACTATGACTTGGCACTTCAGTGAGTAAACAGTAACAAGTAAAAGTAACTTGTGATTAAATCACAAAATACATGTATTTGTAATTAATTACACTTACTGAGAAATACATTGGATGATGGTGATTACAACAAGTTAAATATGGATTTTCTTTTTTAAAGATTTGATGAAGTTGTTGTGAAATAAACAGCATGATGATGTGATTTTCTTCTTGTTCATGATCAATATTTGCATTGATTTCATGTTATTTGTTTTCAGCTTTTCAACTTATTAAGTTTAAAATATTTATTACAATATTATTTAAATATATTAAGTTGCATCTCTTAAATGGACTGACTGAAATAGTTACATTAGCTTTGAATACATTTTTAACAGAGATTTGTAGTGAAGAACACATTTATTTGGATTTATTTCACATTTACTTTTTGTCATGTATGTACATTATCATGAAGTTCAACAAGTTTAGGACCTTCTCTCCTGACTGTATTTGTTTTGTTGAGCAGTAGATTACCTGGAGAAGATGTGGTCAGGACGAGACGCTGCTGACATCAAAAGTAAGCCGTTTGTTTCTAATAACCATCTCATGTTCTAGTGTTTGTTTGACCACACTGACCATCTTCTCTGATCTCCAGTTGAGAGAGACAACATCGCAGACTTCTGTGTCCTGAGCCAGCGACCCCCTCCACACTTAGCCGGCCTGGCCCAGCTCGGTCACCTGGGGCCTGGCAGTCCTCTCCTCAAGGCAGGATCTGGAGATCCACAGACACCCACTCAGCCCCCTCAGCAGCCCCCTCCACCCCAGCAGCAGCCCTCCCCACACGGTCCCCTCCACCACAGCACTCCTCTCCGCACAGGCCAGGTGCCTCCTCCACCTCCACCCCCACCTGCTGCCCTGCAGCCCCTGCTGGGGCCAGGTGGGATCCTGTCCCCTCAGCTCTCCCCTCAGCTGGTACGTCAGCAGCTCGCCATGGCACACCTCATCAACCAGCAGCTAGCTGTTAGCCGCCTGCTAGCCCATCAGCACCCCCAGGCCATCAACCAGCAGTTCTTAAACCACCCACCCATCCCTCGGGGCTCATCCAAAGTTGGTGGTGATCATCCAGGGAGCAACCCCTCAGCTGCAGAGGTGTCCTCTGACATCTACCAGCAGGTCAGAGATGAGCTGAAGAGAGCCAGTGTGTCCCAGGCTGTGTTCGCCAGGGTGGCCTTCAACCGCACACAGGTAAGAAAAACAGGTCAGACTGTGGTCAGGAATGGTGCAGTTTGGAAATACTTAGAGAGGAAGGAGCAAGATGGCTCATGAAGGCTGAAGCTAGTACAGTGTTAGCATGAACAACAGGTGGAGACTGAAATAATCTATGTGCAGGACTCCCTGTGGTGTGGCAGCACAAATTAATTTAATTATAGCTATCACAGTATTTTGTTTTACTGTTTTTTGCTCATAGAGACTTTTTTGTTAAAATATTTTAGCTGTTTAGCATCAAATTGTTTAAAATCTCAAATAATAATTTCTTTAATATTCCTTTACACTGAAAATACATAATTATTTGACATATGATCAATTATTGACATCTTTGGACATGGCTAATTGGCACTGAACATTTTTGGCAATATTCCAGAACTAATTATCCTCATCTTAAGATTTTAGACCATAGGAATATGTTATTTGTATTTGCATCTATTACAGGTAATTGCTGATCCATCACATTACTAAAAAACATCTAATCTTTCAGAGAGCTCATTTGATGGTCACACACCTTGGTATTTTCAGGATTAGTAGAAGCATAGCAGGGTACCTTTCTGGGTCATTGAATCTCCTTTCCCGCCTCCGCAGCAGCACAAACACCTGATGTATTCAAGCTGTGCTAAACTGGTTACCACATGCCCCATTAGATCAATGTAATGAATGGAGGCTAACAGAGCTACAGCTAAAAAGTATAGGCCAGGTGTTTTTAGTCCACTTTAGTGTGAGTCACTGTGTGTATGTCTGATGATCATTCGACACATATGTTAAGATCTATAGTTTATCATTTTCATCAACATGTAATGATGCCATAGACAATACATAGCCAAGTTCTCAGTGGAAGTGTGTATCTTTGCACAGGGTCTGCTGTCGGAGATCCTGAGGAAAGAAGAGGACCCTCGAACAGCCTCACAGTCCCTGCTTGTGAATCTGAAAGCAATGCAGAACTTCCTCAACCTGCCTGAGAGCGAAAGAGACCGAATCTACCAGGAGGAGAGAGAACGCACAATAAACCCTTCAGTAGGCCTCCCTGCCTCCAACTCCTCTAGCCCTGCTGCTCCCCGCCTGTCACAGGTATAGATGCGATTGGAAGTTCACATACAATCATCATGGGTCAAAAAGCAGCAATAATGGCCTCTTGTTTATTTAAATGGGGTGTTTTTTTATACAGTGAAAAGAAAGAGTGTATAACATCAGTCTTTAATAGAAAACAATCAATTGGAGCAAGACTTTTCTTTATTTTATTTTTCATCCATCCATCCATCCTCTGAACTGCTCAGTCCTTGTGAGGGTTGAGGGGTGGCCAGAGCCAGAGAAAGTGGAGTATATTCTAACTTTTAATGTTACCAGTTCATTGCAGGGTTGACATATACAGAAGAACAACCATTCACTCTCACTTTGGAAAGATAAAAATAACGTTTGGAAATACCCAGCCATCCTTAACACCCATTTTCAGTGCCCCCTGATTTATCACACTCCAGTTACATGATCATGTCTGGAAGAAAATGGTCATTGATACTGAGCCACAAGCAATTTTGTCTTTATGGTCTCTGACAGATGTTGTGCAGTTTTAGTAAGATTTTTGCCATGATATTACTGAGTACATTCATAGCTGGCGAGGTCTTACTTGAGCAAACTGGGACAATTCCCGTGCCCGCTTCTGTTAGCGACACCTCTTGTGAAGATATGCTTTTGAAGAACACTGGAATGGACTGAAAATAATTCTATTCTAATGATAATTTCTTCAAATGATAGAGTGGATGAAGATTATTTCCATAAGACAGTGTTGTGGCATGGACGTAGCCTCCATGTATTGATCAGTAGTGTTGAATATGCAAAAATATGCTTAGGCTGGAGTGCTTTAACTTATTTAGACAGGATTGACATCTGGCAGTGTAAAAGGGTTGGACTGACAAAAATTGAAATGATCAACATACAGTACAGTGAGGACGTCCAATGAGTTGTAACTTTACACATGTCTGGAAAGTCTCTTGGATCCATTTCTAAACAACAACACTCATCTGTTCAAACAATAACAGAGTTGTCATCGCTTTGCCAAGATCTGAAGGAAGACCCAATCTGTCACCATCAGCTGAGAGTAAATTAGTTCAGATACTCAAGAACAACCCAGGAGCCACCAAGGCACATGTCGACCAGGAACTGGAAACAGCTGGAACGCTAGTGTCACTGTATACAGTCAACTTTTATATCATAATACACTGAGAAGCTATTGTCCAAGAAAGACGCCCCTACTCCAAAGCGAGATCTTGACTAAATGTTACAACTAACCGCATGGATGTAGAAGAAAAAAGCTTTGTTGAAGGATTTTTACAGTGAAAAAAGACATACTGTACATCAAGTCTACAGAGTCCAGAGGTTTGTTTGAAGGAGGAAAGGCTCAACATTCAAGCCCAATAGATCAAATGGGCAGAAAATATCAAGCATGTTGGTGGTTGAATAATGAAAAAGGAGGACTCCCTCAGAATAATTCATCATAACCACAAAACATCAGACTGTTGAAACTTGTTTAAAAAGGACAATGATCCCAACAACATGAAAGCTGATTATAGAACAGATGAAGCACGCTAACACTGTGCTGAGACTTTAGCTCTAAAAATGGACTGTGTGTTAAAGATGGGTAGAAGTTCATATATTAATTCAACTTTTCTGATGAGGAGAGTTGCCCTGCGATGAACTGGTGACAAATATAAGGTATACCCCACCTTCTCTGCCTCTGGCAACCCTATGACCTTTACAAGGACTAAGCAGGTTAGAAGGTGGGTGGATTTATTTAAATACTTTTGGTGAAAGTTTTAAAGTGATATCTAACCAAATATTAGGTGCACTGTATGTACATTTTCAGCACTGTTTCCCGTGTTTCAGAGTACCAAAGATTAAAACTCACTTTGAAAGCCATATTTTGTACAGAACTTTCTCCTCAGAAGAACAGTCCAAAGAATCATCAAAAGCCCAATATTACTATGTCCATAATGATTGTATATAAACTGGGGAAATTCTATCATCAGACGTTTAGGGAACCTTGGCCCCTGATGAGAATGTGACATGAATGCTTGGATTACAGCCTGTAAATTAAAATTTTTGTCTGATATTGTAGTTCACCAAAATAATGATGTAAAGAGTTATTAGCAAGTAGCACAAGTTTTTCCACTAGTAAGTATTTTTAAGAAAAGAAGACATGAAAAATTGTGTTTACACAAAAAGTCTAACTCCTTTGACTTTGAGAGGTTAAACCTCAAATCAAGTTGGTACACAATGAAAATAATAGATGCTGGTATTTGTTGTGCTTGAGTACAAGTTGAGTGAAAAGAGTCTAAAATCGTTAGTATACATAAACTTCCAACCGCAACTGTAGCATCAGCAGACGAGCAGATGAGTAAGTTAACCACAATGAGTCCAGTCTCTTTTCATGGATCTTTAATTGTGCCACTGCAAAGCAGCAGGAAAGACATAGTGGGATCTGTATGATTTGTGCAAACTCTGTCAGATATGTGATTTTTACATGTCATGTTTTTTTTGTGTGTGTGTACATAGAAAGTGTGGGAGAGGAGCTTGGATGACCAGATAACCCCTGATACCTGGGCCTCCATTTGGAAGAACAAGACTAAGATCTCCAACTCAGTAAGTAATCTACAATCTTTAACTTGCCTCCACAAAGTAGACTGTGGCATGTCATGCACAGAGCTTAAAGCCTTTGCTGTGATTTTAAAATTTTTATCTTAAACAAATTCCATTTCTAATGGAGAAACATCTTCAAAGCTATCATCAGAGCATATTCTAAACATAAAGGACATTATACAGTATTTGGAAACGTCTCTCCATGCGCACAAAACAATTTAGCAATGTCAGTGATAAGAAATGCTTTCTGATCTCAGGGCAAATGCCCATTCAAGGCTCTGGGTGAATTTGTGTGTTATTCTTATTATGTCTATGTAAAATTATCTCAGCGTCGTTTACACTGGGGGAATGTAAGCTTGCTGGTCTGTACATGTCTTGTGGACAACTTCAAACATTGTGTATACAAGCTTTCTGAGAGCCAATACATGTTCATTCAAACAGAAACAACAAAGAAAGACAAAAGAGCAGAACTTAATGACTTTGATCTGTAAACAAAATTCATGTGGAGACGTGCACTGCAGATGTGCAGCCGATGCTCATGCAAAAAACATTGCATGTCTGTTCTCAGAGCAGTTTGGCACGATCATGAGCTGATAACCTTTCTTCATACTGTCTGCATACATAAGATTTGATTTTTTGGAGAAGACACTTTGATAATTCATATATGCAATGCAATCCTTTTAATATGATAGCAAGTCAGTATGCTTTTATGTTATTTCCTGCTATCCCAACTTATCTGATAGCCCCTATAACATTAAACAGTCCATTTCATTTGTACTTATGTATTACATCATATGTTGCTTCTCCTTTTCAGCCAAAGCAGTCCGGCCTGGCCCCTGACCTCCCTATAAAACTGGAGTCACTGGTTAACATTACGTCAGGCATCTATGATGAAATTCAGCAGGAGATGAAGAGAGCCAAAGTGTCCCAAGCTCTGTTTGCAAAAGTGGCTGCCAACAAGAGCCAGGTGAGAACCACTGTGATCAAGACAGGCCACATATGGGTTTACCTGACACAAACAGGCCTGTGGTCGACACAGGTCAGAGAAGTCTGACATCTTATCCATCCATCCAACACATTTTGCTGCCATTACCAGCCATGCAGCTTTGTTCCTTATGCTTATAGATGCTGACCATCTTAACCACATGCCATTCCCATCCATACTGTCTAACCTATCCAGTAATTTATAAGAAGTGCGTATAGAATTCACCAAGGTTGTTATTAATAAAGTATAAAACTAAAATATTTTTTTCTCTTTTTCACTGTACACTGTTGCCTATAAATAAAAACACTAGCAAACATTCTTTGAAGCAAATTAAAGCCAAGTGTAAAGCTAAAGCAAAACATCAAACCAAATATACAAATAAAAACTAATAAAAAATGGAAGTATTATAATCTTGAGCCACAAAAATGAAAACACACTGTCAAATAAGTCCCAAACATCCAATAGAAGTAAAGACAAATAATCAAGATAGATGTGTAGACTTGCAAGGAGACAAGAAATATAAAATATTTTAATGACAAAAAGGAGAGAAAATGAAATTATGCATAACTAAAGTGTCGATTAAATCTACCAGTAGGTTATGTTTCAGGACAGTCACATGTCTCTGGTATTTACCATCTGTAAGCGTGACAAAGGCTGAGATGTGTGCATTTTTCTGTACAGTATGTTATGTGTGTGTGTGGTTAGCGAGGTCCCCCAGGTTGGTGGGTCTGGGGGTGGCGGAGGGTCACGGCTCAGTGCACCCATCTGCTGCAGCTGGCCACAAAGACAGAGAGGAACGAAGAGGGAGAGAGAGAGAGATGATCAGGCTATTAGCGGTGCATGCTGCCCGAGGTGGCTGGTTGAACACAACAGCTGGTGTCACAAACTGAACCAGTCTAGCAGATATAATTGAATCTTCTCCATCTCTCCTTTCCTTTCTTTTCTGTTTACCTCTCACACCCTGCACGTCTCTCAACTTTTTTGACTTCTTGCAGAATATAGCTCTATTCTGTCTTTTTTTTTTTCCCATCTACGTTTCATACATTATCATATGATTTCTTACTCATATTGCATCTTGCACACTTTAACATTTCCTTCCTTTTCCTCTTCTTAACTTGCTCTTAGATTAAAAATGGGAATTCTAAGTTTGTATGGCTGTTGAGTGTTCATATATAAACTTCCTTGATGTGTTTTCCTAATCTTGCCTCTAATAATTATTAAACTGAACCAATAAAACAAACTAAAATGACTTCTGATATCATGTATGCCCCACTGGAAGTGCATGTGAATAAATTAACCAAACAAATTTAAATGTAATCTGCTACAGTTACAGGGACAAATGTATTTAAATTACATTTACTAATCAAAAATATATTTTTCTTCCTGCTACTGCAAAACCAGAACAGACTAAATTTGAAATAAACATCTACAGTGCATGGTGGTGAGATTCACACGTTTTGGATTCCTCAATTTAGAACATTTTTTAAAAGTATCTTATTTTGATGAAGCAAGTAAAACCATTATGGGATTTTTAACAGGGTAAGTAGTAATTTGTAGCCTATTGTATTTGTAAAGTAACCTCCCCAACACTTATACAGAACAGGTTGAACATCTGTGTCTTCCTTTAACCTCCACCTCTTACTTCATCCCTGTTTGTGCCTCTGTTCCCAGGGTTGGCTGTGCGAGCTACTTCGGTGGAAGGAAAACCCCAGCCCAGAGAACCGCACACTGTGGGAGAATCTGTGCACCATCCGGAGGTTTCTGACGCTGCCACAGCCTGACAGGGACCTGGCGTACGAGGAAGAGTCCAGACACCAGCACACGGAGAGGCTGCACACTGTTCTCCATCTGCCGCAAGATCCACAGGTAAGAACCAGATCTGAGAGCATGTGCACAATGAGGATTACATCATATATTTGTGTTTAGGTGTGATGTGCCCTGTCTGGATTATATCTGCACTTGGCATTAAAATACATCCCTGGTAAACACATTTCAGATTGCTGCACTCATCTCATAATATTTACATCCTGTTGAAATTGACAGTAAACACCTTTTCTCACTTTTTGCCATCCAAGAGTATCAGTAAAATCTATTTTTGACAAGTACCAGATTTTTCTGATCTCTGTTTAGACATACAAAACACTATGAAAATGAAAACTGTGTTTGAAATACTCTAATGCCCATACTGTAAAGCTAGAATAATTAGGTTTTCAAACACGTTCCTCTTTATTTCTATTTATATACATCAGTAATCACCTTTGATCAGGTTCAATGATTGCATAGTTTCACTTTATCTACCTCACATTTATCTAAGTCATGAAGAAGAGGTAAAAATATTATGAGGAACAGTGTGTTTCATATTACGACCTGTGATGCTATTTTATTAGCTGGTTTAACCTCCAGAAGTAAATAAGGAAATAGGAAAATATTAACTCATTTCTTGTAAAATGGCAGGAGATATTAGAGTACAATGGCAAATAAAATAGAAAAAAAAGCATCCTTCAAGTCACACAAACAGCATGCGCAGTACAATGCCAATACCGACAGTTATGCACCCGCATGTTGTGTAAATGCTGACTAAGACCCTCACTATGAAACTCATACTGTGCGGATTTAACCATGTGTCATGACTCAACACAAAAACTCACAAAACAGCATATCTCTCCCTTCTCAGAGACCACACCTGTAAATATTAATTCCTTATAATATTTGCTCCTTATGAGTATTTCCAGCGCTGTTTGATCTAGCTGTGTGTGCACATGTGTTTGTGTGTCTGTGTGCGTGCCCCAGTGGATCGAAGTGTAAACAGTGTTGCTGGGTGGTGTGGCACTGGAGGAAATGCCC
Source organism: Ostorhinchus rueppellii (assembly GCA_030068375.1). Lineage (NCBI taxonomy): Eukaryota > Metazoa > Chordata > Actinopteri > Kurtiformes > Apogonidae > Ostorhinchus > Ostorhinchus rueppellii. The sequence goes on from JAQQZY010000015.1 coordinate 21,700,820, forward strand.
CATTAGTTTTTGAGGAAGGAGGCCGAAGGAGGGCTGAGGGAGGAGTGAGATCGATGCAGAAAACACACTGACATGTCGACGTCTTTCATCACTGTAAACCTCTGCCTGTCACTCTCCTACTGTTCATACTGAACACACTCTGTCTGCTTTACTGGCTTCCCTTGATAATACAGTCCGTAAGTTATGCGTTTGCCTTTACTACAGCATAATAAATCTGAAATAATATGTGACATGATCAAGGGGATGTTAAACCTTTTATCCACAGCTCAGGTGGCCATGATAATGAGTTCTCTGATTCCCTTATCATTTGTTTATATTCTATCTCCTGCTTCTTCTCAAATAGGATTATGTAGAGGGGTTATGAATGATCTTACACTATGGATATAAAACCCCTAAATCACCCATATGATAAAAGCAGTGGTGTAACATAGTCATAATGGGCCCCAGTGCATCTTAGCCATAACTATAAAGTAATGACAGTATCTGTTGTCTCGTACTACAACTGAATAGAGATCTGACTGGACAACATCGATATACTTCCTCTGTATACAAGTATATATTTTCTATAGCTATACCTATTCATTTGATTAAATAGTTTATCATTGTTTATTTAATGTTTTTATGTTGTTATAGATTGACATTTGTGACACGGAAAAAAAACCCAAACAAAACATGGTTGAGATAATTCACAGTTGGAATCTAAATCTTTTGCCTCGGGCCCATTAACTACCCAAGAGGGACCCCCCCACACACACACTCACACACACACACACACACACACACACACACACACACACACACACACACACACACACACACACAC
>JAQQZY010000015.1:21709825-21724893 GCA_030068375.1 Ostorhinchus rueppellii
AGCTGGGATAGGCTCCATGTGACCCCTGTGACCCTAGTGAGGATAAAGCGGGTATAGAAAATGAATGAATGAATGAAGTGTACATAAACCAACATATATGTGTAATAACACACCATCATATATATTGAAAACATGAGCTAACCAGCACTTTTGACATTTTTTTTCTGATTCATCTTCTTAAACTATGTAAGATTTGACACATTTAATGTCTGAAGCAGATATTTTCTAAGACATTGCAGAGCAGTGTTATCTATCTATACTGAGGACAGTCCAGGTTGTCTGATTCTGAAGTGTCCAGTTTGCCACTTTGCTCTGAATGTCTCTGGAAAGCACTGCAGATGTCTTTTAAATACAGTACTCTGTTTTATTTGTCTTTATCCACAAATTATTGAGGTCCTCCAAGCTTATGAGACATCACTTTCCATCCAGTTTTATTGTGGTTTAAGACTTTTATTACTGATCACAGATGATTCAAGGCCTTTTACCGCTTTCCACCTCAGCTTTCTGTCCTTCTGAGGTTTTCAATGGGCTGGTTAAAGAGTGATGGGGTGTCCGAAGTTTGTAAATGAGAGACTTCCTGGCAGACAGGTGGTTGGCGTTTTACTAGAGCTAATCTTACACACATTAGGTCAAAGGTATAAAGGACACATAGCAGCTTGGACCCCAGCCTTGGAGCCTTGGTTAATAGACTGTGACGCCCTGTGAGCTGTGAAACACTTGTTCTCGCCCTCTGCTCACCCTGCAGCCCTGGCTACTGTGTGATGAAGGGAGGAGCAGGCTGTTTGTGTTTTGTAGGTTGAGTTGCATCATCACAGGTTTCTGTCAACTGCAGAATATACAGTAAATCATGATCTTTGTAAATGGCACACATAGTTAATCGACATCAGTGATCCTGTAGAGCACATGTTTTAGTGTTGCATTGACTATAAAATGGATCCAAATGTTGAACTTCCGAGAAGTTATTCTAATTATTAGTATTGCATCTCCCCAGCTTTGGACATTTTGGTTAATTTTTGATTTCCAAGGGACCAAAATGCCTCTGGATACAATTAAACTGATAATCAATCACATGTTGGTGAAGTTTTGCAAAAATAAAAAAAAATTGAACAGTACAGTACCGAAAGGTTTGTGTAGTTGTTTGTTCTTCAGGAAAATGTATCTATTTTGTTCATGGGATTCAAAAGAATGTTAGCATCGCATCAAACTCACCCCATTTCAAACAAATGGTTGTGATTGGCCAGGAGTTGTCAGAGCTGAAGATGTGGACATTTTCTGTGGGAGGGACAATGATGGACAGGGTTAGGAAAGAGTACATCAGAGGGACAGCCCAAGTTGGATGTTTTTGCAACAAAATGAGGCCAGGTTGAGATAGTTCGGACATGTGCAGAGGAGAGATAATGAATATATTGGTATAAGGATGATGAAGATGGAGGGACCAGGCAGGAGGTAAAGAGGAAGGCCAAAGAGGCAATTTATGGATGTGATGGAGGAGGACGTGCTGGTTGTTGCTGTTGGAAAGAAGAGGATGACTGAGACAGGGTCAGATCGAAGCAGATAATTTTCTGTGGTGACCCCTAAAAGGAGCAGCCAAAAGCAGTAGTTGTAATTGTGACTGACCTGTCACAGGTTTGGTTGGATGGATGTTTGAAGGGGAGGCAGGCCAGACAAACTCTACCAGCAGTACTAATAAAATGTGAAAGATTTGTCTTATTCCCACATTAGTTAACAGGCAACTGATGTATTCTGCAAGAAATGGGCAATACAGTGAAAATAATGTCAGTTTAAAACCGTTTTTGGATGCAGTCTTGATCAGGGGTCACTGTGCCCCATTAATCAGCTCTTCTGTCTTTCTCGTCAGGGCCTTCACAGGCCACCCCCTGCTCCAATAAAGGAGCACCGTCTGTCACCAATGCGTGAGGAGCCTTTACCTGTCCCGGCCAATGAAGTGGGGTCACAGACTGTAGGAACGGGTCCAGCTGGAGGTCCACCTGGTTCAGTTGGCGGTAGTGGAAGTAATAAGAAGCCAAGGTCACGCACCAAGGTAGAATATATGATTGTAATTTTCCTGCTCAGTGTCTCAGGACCTCGGTCTTGGATCATTTCCTTTTGCTTAAATTCTCCATGTCTATTTGTAAAATGTCTTTGTTTTGTCTAGATTTCCTTGGAGGCCTTAGGTATCCTGCAAAGCTTTATCCAGGACGTTGGCCTGTACCCAGATCAAGAGGCTATCCACACTTTGTCAGCACAGCTTGACCTCCCCAAGCACACAATCATCAAGTTCTTCCAGAACCAGCGGTACCATGTCAAGCATCACGGCCGTCTCAAAGAGCTGGGTGAGGGGGCTGCTGCCAGCGGAGGTGTGGATGTCAGTGAGTATCGGGAAGAGGAGTTGCTTTCGGGTTCTGAGGACCCAGAGTCTAGTGAAGATGGAGCTGAGGAGATTTACCAATCCACAGAGGGAAGTGGTGGAAGCTCAGGGGGGTTGAACCAGCCTCCAGCCTCTGCCGGCTCCAACTCCAGCCAGTCGTCCTCAGGGTGCAGCGTGGCTCAGGAGGAGGGCAAGGACAAGGGGCACATTCGACCTGGCGGCTCCCTGTCCCCTGGGAGCTCCTCATCTAGTCCGAGAGAGCAGGCTGACTCAGAATCCTGCACGGGTCCAATTTTGCAAACCTCTACCCGCCCACACCCACAAAGCGCAGTATCGGAACAGACCCGCTACCCGCAATTATCTCCATGTCAAATCCGGACCCGCCCGGACCCATTAAACACATAGACTACACAGCCACTCACTTTCAAGTGCTTCATTTTTTTGTGCCGTCCTAATCATAAATCGTACTTAACCATATTTGGCAGATTCAATCACTATGTTGCTACTCACTATGCTGACAGTTTATTGCCCATAAGGTTACTGTGCTGAAAAAGAGTATTATCCACAGTCCCTGGTTCTGCTGTTCTTGAATCACAAATCCAGATGAGTAAAAGTCTCTTTCACTGGCTGCCTTTGGATGCTGAGCACATTTTTGAGCAATCAGTGCCAGGTTAGGAAACATTTTAGCATGCTTCTTCCACCAACACAAAACCTCAAAAGGATCCTCCTTGGGTGTCTTGACTCTGAACAGGCTCAGTGTATATCACAGGGACCTCTGCATGTGTTGGCTCTTAAGTCTCATAAAATGAAACTTAAGATAAGGTGAGCGCCCATAAAAAGCAAACAAACAAGAAAATAAAGTTGTAGATTTAATGTTCGAACACCCCAGTACAGATATCACTTAGTTTAAACCTGCAACTTTTGTGGTGAAGAGCTGCAGGTGGTTTATTGGTCAGGAATTTTGTATGACTCCAACACATTGGTAGAATCCTAAAATTTTGCTCCCACCTGCTACCTTTCCACAATTAGCTCACTTTACTTGTGCCTGTGAACCCGTATGAATGCATACTTCAGCCCTTACACGGAACACACAGTGCAGAGTATGGTGCAGGACTTTAGGTTGACGTCCAGATGTAGAGACTTTCCAGAGAGGAAAAGACAGAGGGGCATAAAACTAGGAATTATTAATGGACTTATGATGGGAGTATGACTGCATAGAACCTATGTGAGATGTATATCTATGTTGGCACAATTTCACTAACAAACAATCAGGCTTGAATACTGTACATGATTCGACATTCAGTGACAATTTCAGACAGATATGTATAAAAACCTGATATGTGGAGTGACAGCTGTAAAATTACCTCAGCAAAGAACAGCGGGTTTGCAGTGTGCTATGACACAGCAGTTGTTGTGTAACTGTGAAAGAAAAGCTTTTCCAAATACATTTTAAATGATTTACTCACAGACTCTGATTTAGGAGGTGGAACTGTTGCTGCTCATGCATCCAACCTACAAATGGACAAAAAAAAAAAAAATACCATTATGAGCAATGATCTAATTGATCAATCAGCTCTCATCTCTATAAAAGGCACTCCAAGAAGGCAGTGTTTTGTCTGCTTTGGCGTGTAGTAGTTCTCTCTAAAGTCTGAGCACAGTCACATAGGACAAACTCTATGCTGAGTCAAGTCGGCTCAGCAGGGTCACATTTTCTGACCGGATCCTGGGGCCTTCGATGCCCTCAACAATCATATAGATCCTCAGGAGACTCATTATTAATGCTATTGCCTGCCTGAGAACCTATATAGATGGTGGTCGACGTCGATCTGCTAACTTAATTTCAATGTGGGGAAAGGACACGCTGTTGGAACCAACCCCGCAACCCACCGTAGTCTTACCATCCCACTCCAGAATCACTACCAGTCCTATCTAGCACTTACTGTTCACAAAAAAAAAAACACTGATATTTTGTGGACTTGACTTTTGCCTCTCTTCCTCCATCTCCGTTGTAAAGGCTCACAGAATTGTGAGGTTAAAATATGACTCAAGTGAGTGGACAGTTTGGCACAAGGACAGTGGACTGACATCAAGAGTCCCTCAGAGGATGTGGTGTGGAGGGACACTCAGGCCTGTGTACCCAGGGCTCTGAACCCTTCCTGGAACCACCGGCGTATGTGTGGCAAGAAAAATGTCAAGAAAGGAAGGACAGAGCGGAGATTCAGGAACCAAACAATCAGTCACTTTATGTGCGGTAGTCCACCCCTTCCAATCTCTTCTCTCCATCTCACTCTCTCCCCCTTTTTCTCTCTCTAATTGGTGCCCACAGTCTTGTGTTTCACCACACCTACCCGCACTTAAACTTCACCAACCCTATTTATTGCTATCTTTATCCATGATTATTATTATCATTATTGTTATTATTGTTGTTATTATGGTTAGAATTGCTGTCATTGCGTGCTATTTTTAGTTTTTATTTCCATGGTTTTAAATATTGGTTTGCAGAACAGGGCGGTTGTTTGGGCAACAAGAGACATTAAGACACTCTGCCCTAAAAGAAGAGGAAGAAAAGGAGCAGAGTGAATAAAAATGAAAAGAAGCAGTTACTGAGTGTTATTAGGTTAAACAAAATCCTGTCTTGTTATATTATGCCATTTTTTATAGTTCTGGTTTCCAAAAATAGTAAATAAGACTTTGTGAAAAGAGAAAGCGTTAAATACAAAAAAAGCAAAAACTGTTGTGCTTTTTTGCTGCAGTTGACGACAATCTACTTTTTTGAGCCATTAAAGAAAAGTGGCAGGTTTGACTTTGTTTTTCAAATGTCTGTAAATACCCAACATGGGATAAATTGTTATAGATATTCTTTTATTTTTTATTTTGCTGAGTGACTTTTACGTGTTTGAGCCAGTTTCGTGTGCCAGATGAGTGCTGTCTTTGTTTGTTTTGTTTTTTTTCTTTCTTCTCCTGTTGGACAATTCAGTGAAACTGGTTCATTTCATTGTGTCAGGCCAATCAGTTCATTCACAAGTATTTAAAAAGAAATCAAAACTGCTTTTGTTTGCTGTCTGGTGCAGTTGTGTATAAATATATGTATAAAACAATATCTGACATTGGATAGTCTTTTGTTTTACTATCCTGATCGGCTGCTACACTCAAACAGAAGACCTGCCTTTTAATAATTACATCAAATCCAGTCACTCCATATGATGTTTATTGTGCTTTTCTGTATGACAGGAATCAGGGTTAGACTTAAATGCAGTTCCAATGAAATCTGGATTTATTCAGTGTTGAAGTGAATTAAAATTTGTGAATTCAGAAGTTGTCTGTTGTTATTTGTAAAGCATATTTAATCTGCGTCTTATTCATTTAAGCACACACAAACACATAAAAACACACATATTATAGCTGAGCCACATTTTCCCCCAGCCTAATCAATTAAAGCTCTGGAAACCCACAGGGGCTGGGGTTTCTGATAAGTGAGGAGTGACAGTAATTCACACAGAATCTGAGCCAAAGCTCTCTGAGTTGGTCTCTTCTATCCCACAGTATTACTAATAGAGTCTTAAATTTGACTGTGAAATACTGAAAACAATGAGCTGGACATGAGGGGGAAAAACTGATTTCAGTCTCACAAATATCCACTTTCTTCACTGCTTCATTTCACAATATAAGAAGATAAAAACGAAATTGCTCTTCAATCAACAGTGCGATTTATGTTTGTGCAAACACCAGTACATACAGACATGCATTTAGTTACAACTGCAGCACATGACACATTTTGATCTCGTTAGGCCACTTAAGATAAATAAGATCTGTCAAATGAAGAGACGATCTTAAAGCAAACATGTTTTCATGCTAGCTAGAAAGACTTTCAGTGATGTTTCACTTTAAAATAAGCAAATGAATCATTTTTCTCAATTTCTTGGCAGCACCACATTTATTCTATAATATAAAAACAATCATTATCTCAATGAAAATAGGCTGTTGAGTGTAAGGAAGATAACCTTTAGGCTTTAAAATAACTATTGTATTTTTAAATATGCCTCGTGAAGGGGATTAGGTCTTGCATATTTTATTTTTTGCAATCAAGCAAAGGCTCCATGAAAACTTTGACTAGTTCTTAAGGCTATGTTCATACTAAAAAACATGGTAAACCGAACACTTATTTGTCCCTCTCCCAGCTCTGTGTCTGTACAAAATGTGCAAGACTTTAATAGCTGCATGAAACAATTACTAAGTCACCACACAACATTTTTGTCACTTCTCAGTGAGAGATTCATTGTCATTACATAAATGCAGCTCTTATTTCAAATACATTTTGGGGAAAGGGTGTGTAATTTATACTGGAGATCAAACCTCATTAAAACAGTAAATACACAGTTTCTTTGGCTCCAGAGGAATCTGTGGCTTATAGGTTGTAAAAAAATATATTTTTCTCTCAAGACATTAGTGAATCAAGAGGAGATTTGTCCCACATTTTAAGTAGGATGGAGATGGTGGATTAGTGTAGCAATCATGAAGAACCATGTGGCATCTCTATAATCAACTTTTGGATAAATAAGTAAAATAAAAGAAAAAAACTCTTATATCAGTGACTATCTTGGGATAATCATCTGTAAAAGCTACACGCACACACACACGCACACACACATATTCACATGCATTTGCTTCCATTGCCTCTCTAATGAGTTTCAATGCTGATGAGGTGCAGCAGAGCTGAGCAATCTTGGTGTTTAACCTGCCACTAGGGGTTAGGTCAAGCATTTTGTGTGTGTGCATGTGTGCGCATGTCTGTCTGTTGGACTCGTTGCATAAACAATAGAACCTAAGTGTTGGTGATGAGCTGAAGGGTTGAGGTCTTCCAGCAAATGCACTTTCCATTCAGCTTGTCTTCTCTGGAAGGAGACAATCAGTACATGCTGTGACTCTGCCATGTTGGGATAATTATACCTGCTGAGATACACCGATGTCTTCCCATTCCTTCCCCCCAGAGTAGCCTGTCAGCTCGTCGCTCTGCAGTATGCGTTTGGAGGGTAACAAGGATAAAACTGAGCTGGCCAACCTACCAGAGGAATGAAAGAAAAATGAAAAGAATTTACTGGAGCTTCTTAAAATGGAGCAGCTGTTCAAATCTTTTTACCACTATTTTCACTAGTACAGCTGATATTGTCATTATGCTGCAAATAAAAACTTGCATCTATTTCATCTTTTTTCAGCACGAACCATTCTTTTCTGTGAGTTTATGTTTAGCAGTTCAAGTTAACCTTGGAATGACTTGTTTGATGATGTTCAAAGACTTACAGGCTATTTCAGATCGCTTTTTCCTTTGAACAATGTTGTGCATTGTGTATAAACTTGAATAGGGTTTGGCTGGAGGAGGGAGGGGGGGCAAGCTGGGCCAAGTCAACTACGTGGCCACAGGAACCAAATATTGCTTCATTTGTACATGTATGCAATCAAAGAAAACCAGGAATGGAAAAAATACTACCCAAGAGGCTGTTTTGGGCGGAATTTACTGGAAATTGTGGATGACAATGCAGCTTCCTGTGTTTATACAGTAAAAGAATATGCTTTTAAAAGTGCTATTACTTAAGAAATGCACTACGGATGTTCCAGGAAATGTTGAAAACAGTCAAAACAGTCAGTCTGTTAAGTTTTTGTTTAAAAGTCCCAAACTAATCAGGCTGAAATGAAGTAAAGGAGAATATTATGCGAAGTAAAGCTAATAAGAGGCCAAAAATTCAATCTGAATTCAAATGCATTTCTCACCTGCCAGCAAACTGGACTCGAAATTGTATTACTAGGGAGGCCTCTGTGGAGTTTCCCATAAATTAAAAAACAAACTTCATCAAACCATCGCTTGGCTTCCACCTCCTCAAAACTGATAAACACATATTTATTTTAATGGGCCAAACTCATCAGTCTAAAAGCAATGAAAAAATATTATGCAAAATAAGGCTTTTAAAGGGAAACCCTATTATGTCCAGCATAATCTTTTGCCAACAAACCAAATCGAGTGTTCTGATTAAGAAGTTATTTCCTCAGTTATGACATTTGTTCCAGTAATGATATTTCTGGCTTTAGCGCTGCTTCTTTTCTGTGGACTTGTTCTGAAAATACTGACTTAAATGCATATTACATCTATAAATGTGTTTGCGAGAGCGTTACGGGAATATCAGAATGTTTTCTCTCACGGCACGCCTCCTTTCACCATGCTTTCTCACCACCGCCCTGCTGTACCCCTATTACACTCCATCGCACAGCCTCTCTGCTCTGCAGATTTGTGGTGAGCACCTCTGGTTTTCATTCAGTACCACCCGTCCCCTTCTCCTTCCACCTCATCCCTAAATCTCCTAATTCAACTCATTATTCGCTCAATTGGTGGGCTTTAACCCCTCCTGCCTCGGGTCCTATAGAGCTGGTAGTCATTAGCAAACAGGATTTGTGACGGAGTGGAGCAGGGGGTAGCAGGCCCAAACTCTAACACACACACATGTAGTGTCATAAAGTGCCTGAAGAGCCTGCAGGGTGTCGCTGCAGTTAGACACATATCAGCCTCTCTGTGTTAAACAGCGGGTCCGTCAGAAGTTGGATGGGAGTCAGATCTACTTGGTTAGGACAGACATGCAGACAGACAGACAGTAATGTACGCGGCAAGACCACCCAGAGGTTTGTGGTTCTCAGAGATGCTAGTTGCACTGCGTGCACTTGGCTTGTGTGAGCTGAGCTTCCGCCTGTGTGATGACTTCTGGGAAATCTAACTGGGAATCTGGTGTTGATGGTTTGACTTTCTTTGGACTATTTTTAAAATCGTTGACACCAAATGAAACTAATGGACTCTTGTTTTCAACAGTGAACGAACCTCGCAGCCTTAGGTCTTGTCCACATGAATACGAATATGTTGCCAAACAAACATTTTCCTCTTTGTTTTGGCTACATTTAGACACAAAGTTTTGGTTTGTGTCCATCTGTAAAACAGTTTAGGAAAGGATCTTGCACTCCAGTTCACACATGCCCATTTTTACATTATCAATAACGCCCCAGTTCCATTGCAGTTGGTTAGATTTCCCAGTTATAACTTCACGTGGCATTGCTGTTCCACTTCGATAACCAGCAAAAGCCTCTGCATGTGTCATTAATTAAACCGCAGCATTTGCAGTTTAAAATCCACCAGACATTTGGGTTCATTAGAGCTCTTGTAATTGTTTGTGATTGTGTGAATGAAGCTGTTTCATAAACTGAAGGCTGTGAACAGATTTTCTTAAGTGAAGGGAAAAAATATTCCATATCCAGTGTATGTAACATGTATAAAAGGTCCACTAACTCTAGCAGCTTTTCAGTTCACTTAAGAATGACATATACATAATGTGTGCCAATTCCTTTCAAAACCATTACAATATCTATTTTATTGATAATTTGACAAGGTGCTGGTTTTGATTGGATTGGTTTGAGCACAAACTTTTTGAGGATTAGGGTAATATTAAAGTGTTCTGACAGGAAAAACTGACAAAAGTGTAAGTGAAGCTGCTAATATTTGCATTCCTCTTAAAATATTGCATGACAGAAAAACAACACATTTCTCCTCCTACTGTGATACATTGCCTGTCCATCATATGTAGCACAACATCAGCTTCTTAACAACGAATCTATGTGTGTATGACCTGAATGCCATTTTATCTTGTAATCCCTAATGTGTCATTTTGTTAGCAAATCAGTCCAAAATCTCCAGTCTGTGTTCAGATGGATTTGAGATTAGATGACTGTGATGCATGTGATTCACATTATTTTAATAGTCTTTAAACCATTCACTTTGCCCTTGTGCCCTATGGATGGGGTCATTCTGGAACAAACCAGGTTTTTGCGTTAATATGTCACTTATCTGCACTCACCAATAAAAGATAAGAAACCAACTACTTTCTCCTTCATCAAAGTCCAATGTCTCATCAACCAATCCATACCAACCTCATGTGGATCTATTGAACAATAAAGGTTATTTGTTGCTGTGCAATGTCTATTGAAATGTTAAACCATGATTTTAAATAAATCCATCCCATTTTAAGGTTTTCCTACATCAGATTGGATCCTTAACTGTACAATAACTGTCATTTACTGAAATTATTGGTGTATTTTTTTTCCCCCAGGGGCGATAAGAACATGTATATTTGCTCTAAGTGTGTCTTCTCATAAAATACAATAAAAGGATTATAGGATAGAAATAAGTTCCTCATACTTTTGGCTAGTGCTGGTGTTTGTTTGTGCATCTGTGTATAGAGATTGACAGGTGTCTTGGTACACAGGGCCCCTCAGACAGCTGTGAGGGCACCACTGCAGGGTATTAGGCCTGATAGAGGGATGATTAGAGAACATTAGAGGTGAAGGGGGGAGAGGGGGCACAGCTGTTGCTGCCAACTATTATTACCCACAATGCAGAATCAGAAGGGAAGCTCTCGGTGGAGTGCACTCATACACCTGTGGCCTCCTGCCGCGGTCAGGGGACACGATACACTCCCTGATAGTCTTTTTGGGTCAAGAAGATACATATTACTAATATTCCTGCACAAACTCAAGCATGTACACTGACGGATTTGTTTCTTACGAGGACGATAAATGACATTCGCCCCAGTTTGGAGAGGAAGGCATAAGTGCAATGGCAGCAGAAAAATGCCACTTGTTATTTTAGAATACAGTCTGTGCTTTACTTTGCTTTGGTAGCGTTTTATGACCTGTCCTGGATTAAAAAAAAAAAACCTGGATAATTAAACTGTTCACTGCAAAAATAAACTGTAATGCTCAGTAGGATGAAGGTGCAATCATGTGACTTTAGTGTTTTATACCCGATTCACACAGTAGAGAATATTTATATATGCAATCTTTTGGTGAATTACAATTCCCAGTGTCAGATTAGGCAGTTATAGAGTCATAAAATGTTGCCACTTTGTAGCTTAGTGACATGACGGACAACACGATGCTTGTTCCATATGCAACTTCATCATTTTTCAGAGTAAATGTGACGGAAATGCCAGTGTCCAATTCTAAAGAAGTGCCATCATGTGTGATGCTTCAACATAAAAAAGGGAGTGGTTAACTTAATACTTTATAGGGCACTCATAGAAATATTCTGAAATTTAGACTTTCAACCCTGTGTTATTAGACGACATAACAAAAATGTATTACTTTTGTAAATAAAAAAAGAAGGATTATTACAGTGTTTAACAAATGTATTCTTCCAGCTCCACCCAGTATAAGGTGTATAATTTGCTGCTGCTATAATTTAACATTACTTCTGTTCATCAAAATATCTTTTCATGCTTCTATAATGGTTAATCCACTAGTATATGTAAGATAATTTAATCAAAACAATATCTTTAATGCCGAAATAACAGCTATCCATAAATTGTCCAGTTTAATGTTTTCCAAAAATGCAAAGGAAAAACCAGCTGCAAATGAGTATTTTTATGAAGTTGTACAATTCCAGTTATTATCTTGCATTCCTGTGCAAAATTACATAAAAAACAATGGCAGCAAGAATGCAAACTGTTATCTGCACCAAAGGTGGACACACTAAATATGGACATTTATGGTTATTATTCGTCAACAAGGACTATTTTGTTATTCTTATTGGCCATTTTCTTAATGAATAACAATGAAATTGTTAATTTGAAATAAGTTTCTGATATACTATAAAGTTATTTCTATTTTCTTGTTTTCATGACAGGTGGTCTAATACATTTGTTAAACACCATGTGTCTGTGAAGTTACCATATTGGGCTCCTCACCCATACATGGCACAAAAAAAAAAAGAAAGAAAGAAAGAAAACTTAAATCCAAGAAATATATATGAAAAATAGAACACATGGAAGCTGAAAAGAACATCACTTTTAGAAGATTACAACATAAGTGCTGATCTATACCCCTGTCCACATCCACATGATCCCTTTGAACATCATTCCTTACATTGGTACCATTACTTCAAGGTACCAAACAAAGCAGGTCCACTCACTGTTCATGCACAGGTGGACCTTACAGACCCTGGAGACCACATTGGACCTGAGATTGTTGACTCACTGTCCTCACTGTGACTGTCGGTGTCATTGTTTTGTAATATAAATGGAAATTACCAATAATAGTCACTTGCCCAATAATGGGTAAAGAGTTAACAACTATTAACCAGTAGAACGTGGTGTCTCAGTTCAGCATGTGGAGCCACTGTGTTATTGTCGCAAGTCATAATAATCCCTGGCAACATAGATAAATAATGGCTTCTAAAGCAATGTATCTGACACTGGCAAAGAACTTTAATGTGTCCACACTCTTTGATACTGGAAGGCTTGTGTTCAGAAAAAAAAACTACAAAGAAAAAAGACAAAGAAATACAATAAAATAAACACAGCAGCGGGCCTGCTCTTGTGTTGCACAAAGAGCACAGAATGGATTGTCAATTCTCCAGAGAGATCGTAAAAATAACCATCTCCATGTTTGCAACCGTACACATCAGAATGCTTTGTGTTTTTAATGGTTGACAAACATCAGAAACTGTAGTGAAAGGCATCCTAGAGGACATACTGGTTGTCTTCCACTACAACCAACATGAACTATCCTCCAGCGTCAGCCATAACAGGCCCCTATCAGACTGATCGGCGTTAAAGAATGTGAAATAACAGTGCTTTTCTGGGAACCAAAATAAGTGTCGGAGGGATTAAGTGCAGATGAAAATGGTATACAGCTCAGACTTTTCATTGAGTGCTCTCTCTCAGCTGAGGTTTTTGGTGGAAAAGCTGAGTGTCGGGGCAGCTGGTGGGCTCGTGGCATGGCAACACTGTACATCATGCAGCGCTAATGCAGCGAAGAAACAGAAGGCAGCGGTGGTAGTCACTCGAGGGGCAACACTGAAACAAACAGTAAACAACAGCAGACATTCAATTAGCCAAATGTTATGGTGAGATTAACAACTGCTTGTCAGGACCGAGCCTTTCATCGGGTCCTCTGCGAATATGGCTTGTGACATTTCGAGTTGATCAGAACACTTTCAGATGTTGCTTTGGGAGACGGAGCAAGTACAACTGGAAAAACCACAGTTATGTTTGTGTGATTGGACATGTGTCTTTGAGAGGGTGAATTAATTTGGTATGAAGCACAGCCCGACTCTTCCAAACGCTGAAATGTGGCCGTTTCATCGGTAAAATGCTGAAGGTTGTGTGAATTAAAAATGGGTGCAGGTTGCATGGGGTCAGATTTGTCTCATCCGATCTGGGTCTTTGTCAGGCGAGATCTGCAGTATGAGAAGGCAAACAGCTGCTGTGATTAAAAATAAATTGCACTCAGCATTTCTCTAAACCCTGGAATAACTAATCTAGACTGGGACATAAAAGATACATGAGGGCAAATGTAATGATTTCATCCATCAAAGGATTTACTTAAACACTTTAAGCCAAAGTCTTGGATACACCGAGAGAGGATTGTTTTATTGTAGCATCATTAATATTAGCTCATCTGGCCACTCGGGAGTGATTCTACCAGCATACTTTAACTTATATAAGTGAATCAGATCATACAATTGGTTTGTCGAGCTCATTAAACCTGTATTATTTAATAAACAGAAATAATCCTTAATTGAACTTGAACTGGGCTGTGTTGTCCAAATGGGTAATAATTGAACACCATGACCTGGCAGAATAAAGATGATGAGAGAATACTACCAATAAACAATTGATTAATCGAGTAACCTATACAGTTGTGGAACTTTTCAAATAGATTTTTCTCTATATTTAGCCTTCTTAAGTGATTTATCACCATTCATTATAATACCATCATCTGTATTTTGTGTTTTTTCTATGAAAATTTGGTATTTTCCTTTATTTAATATACTGTTCACAGAGCCGGCCCAAGGCATAAGCAAACTAGGCACCTGCTTAGGGCCCCGTGGCCACTGGGAGGCCCCAAGAGCAATTAAAAGAAAATTAGTTTTTGTATGCATGAGTGATGATTAATATACAATCAAAATTATACTTTATGTGGTGCTGTTGATGTATGTCTAACGACTCATCCTGCCTCTGTTTGAATGTGAAAACTCCACTGCACTGTAATGTGTGCCTCCTGCCGTGTAGTGCGCACTACACATCCAACTCATGAGTACTTCCAATCAAAACAATGTCACAAAAAAGGACGTACCCTTCTGGGGTTGAAAAAAGAAAGGAGGAAAGAGGAAAAAAAATAAAACAAAAAAATGAAATCAAGGGCCCTTAAATCCAATTTTGCTTAGGGCCCAATGGAGGTTTGGGCCGGCTCTGACTGTTCATAAAAGCTCCGTTTAAAGTTCAGGGTTATTATATAAAAAAAGAAAACTGATTAAAAATTGACTTTTTTCAGCAAAAATATCAATAACACGATGCTAACACAAGTGTCTCTATCCACAGTCACTTGTCAAATTACATGGGTTTTACAGGTGAATAAGTGTTGTAGATGACGGTGTTTCCACGTTCATTACGGAATCATATCTGATGACCATGAAAAGATGACGAACTGCATTTTACAGAAATTATTTCAACGTATCAATAGGTTTAGTGGTTCAGAAGTTATTAATTTTAATCTTTGTATGATTTTGATTGTGGCTTTGTATGATTTTGACCACCAACTGGTGGTCCCGAGAATCTCCAAAAGTAGGGCAGGGGCTAAAGCCTTCAGCTATCAAGCTCCTCGACTGTGG
>JAQQZY010000015.1:21798487-21812496 GCA_030068375.1 Ostorhinchus rueppellii
GGGATAGGCTCCATGCGACCCCCGTGACCCTAATGAGGATTAAGCGGGTATAGAAGATGAATGAATGAATGAAAAAGTGTCTTTATGAGTCCCTTCATGCTGCCTTCATCATAACTGGGAAAAGCTGTTTGGATTTTAACAACATTTTGCTTATGAGTTATTGACCCAGGAAGTCTGAATCTGTCAATATCTTTCTAATATATTTATAATGTTGAAGCAGGTGTGATATGCTTTATGTTTTAGAGGGAAAAGCAGCTCTCTGTGTGTTTATACACATGAATTAATCAAAATGTGGGAACAAAATAATAAAGTACAACTGTAAATTAACTGAAAACTGGGAAGTGATTCAAATTTGGGAATAAATTGTACATTGAGTCCATAAATGAATCCAAACATAGTTTCAGTAGTTTTTTTTTCCTCGTGGTTGCTTCCAAGTAGGAAGCCCACTCACAATGTGGAGTCCAACAACTTCATGGAGACCAAAATTCAGGAGGTTAAGGGGTTAGGGTTAGACCAGGTCTCCAGGAAATGAATGTAAGTCTACATAATATCCCTATAGGTGATGGAAACTATGGTGTTGGTGTGTGTAAACTTAAGGCAGCTAGAGCCAAAAATCAGCAGGAAAAAAATAGTGGAGAATATAGACACCTCTCCACTCAGTCCAAATGAAAATATTTATATAAAAAACAGATGACCTGATGGTGTTTCATGCTACTGTGATCGTACAAAGCCATTTTTCCAACCCAAAGAGCACAGCAGTGAAGTCATTCGAAAGAAACCCTAACAGCGATTGACATATTCAACAGTCAGTCATGTATTTAATCTCCCTGTTTGTCTGAAAAAGCCTGTTATTAGTCAAAATCAATGTCATGGATTAGCTTTGCCACAACTTGAAAAAGCATAGGAGGGGGTAGAATTCAGACCACTTGTATTATTGTATCATTCAATATTATTAAATGTAAATGGGGAATTTTAGTCAATGAAAACAAACCTCAAAAAACTACCACCCACTGAAGCTTTAACCAGCCCAGATGAGTTATTTTCTCACGAATATTGAGATTACAATTTGCATGTGTGAATTTCTGTGTGTGGATGCTGTTGCAGATCTGCTATGAATATTCCGTAAGCAACGAGCGGAGTATAACTGTAAACACTCCACTCCATGATGGGAAAGACACTCCACTCAAGACAAGGGCTCACTTGTTGAAGGCTAAAATCAAAACAGCAGAATTATTATTTATTCTGTTTTGTATATAAATTCAGGAAACCTGGCAGCTGTGTCCCTTTTCAGAGATTGCTGCGGCTTTGAAGGACGCTGCCTACGAAGGTGTAGCCTTCAGGTTTTGAAGACAGAACTAAAGCAACATTAACTCATAAAGACCCAGCACTACTTTTGAGTCACTGCCCAAATGAATTTTCTCTATACTTAACCTTTCTTAGGATTTATCACCATTTCATGTAATATTATCCTCTATATTTTGCATTTTATCAGCATAAATCCAGTACTTCTCTGCATTTAATTCACTGATCATGAAGATGTTCATAAAAGCCCAGATTAAAGTTGAAGGTTATTACATCAGAAACAGAGAAAACTGAAGAAAGAGTGACTTTTTCAGTAAAATATATTATTACCCGAACATAACCTAAGCACTTCCATCCACTATCAATAGCCACGTTTACATGGACACAAATAATCAGAATAAAAGACCAATCAGATTGAAAATGCTTCATGTAAACATGTCAATTGGAAGATTCTGATCCGATCGAGTACGTTCGGAAAGAAAAATCATTCCAAAAGAGAGGGGTGGTTTATGCCGATCATTATTCCGATCGGCGTCCATGTACACACCCGTTCGGATCCTGTCTTGGATCATCTCCACTGCGCATGTGTACTATGTCTGTATGACGCATTTCTGCCTTTGCAAAACAAAGTTGCAAATTATGCATTCAAATAAACGATGCATGTCCATAATTTAAAATTTGAAATCAAATTAACATGCGCCAGAAGGTAGGAAAATACAATGTGGAGGACGCAAAAAATTAAAGCTCTGGCATCGCACAGACACGCGGTGTTTGTTTACATCGGAGGTGGAAATACGGCTTCTTCTACTATTTTCGGAAAATTGGACCAATCCGCACATGCCCAAACTTTTTTTTCCGATTAAACGCTGTGTGCATGTTGTGGCAACCCGATCTGAGTATCCGTCGGATGTGAGTCACGCAAGCGCAGTATATGTAAAGTACAAGTAAAGCGGATCTATGAGACGTTTTACGACAACAGGTTCTCGATGTGATTTGCACATGCGTAAAGTGACAAATTCGTAACCGGAACCGGATGTAGAAGCGAAGTTTTTATCACTATTATTGTTAAAGATATAAATTTACTAGAGCAACGTTGTTGTGAACTGCTATGTGTGTGAATGTGTGAGATTATGAACACGTTTTCAATAGTCCCTGTTTTATGGCAGTAGATTAGTATTCGTCTCGCATGCACCATTTCAACTGGTAAATATCAGGAATATGCTCTCATCAAATTATTTGAGAAAATAGTTTGATTAGTCGCCGAGATAGTAAGGGGAGCATTAACGTAACTACTAATAAATTTGACATCCCTGCTGAACCTCTTGCGCATGCGCGACTCACATCAGTGTAGATACTTAAAACTGTTGTAAAAACGACGCAAATCTGCATGTACTGCGCTTGCGCGACTCACGACTGACGGATACTCAGATCGGGTTGCCACACATGTATAGATGATTTTCAAAGCTACGTCATCACTGAATGTGCGCGCATTGTTGACTCAAAACGAAGCAGCTGGAACTGAACGCAGCCGCCATTGAATCCCCAGCGGAGATAAAGAAGAGAAGTTCTCAATGTGTTGAACAAGAGAAAAACCACGCTATCTTGTTGTGTGTACGGTGGTACCAACAGGGACACTAAAAAAATTAGGTTTTTCGCAATTCCAAGAGGGAACAGACCTTTCCAGAAGAGTAGGAGAGCTTTGTGGTTGCAAGCAATCAAGCGTGACCATCCAGTTTCTTATCTTATAAACACGTGTCTGGTTTGCCTAAACATGTGCAGTAAATGTCCCTGAATTGTAGATTACTAATCGTAGACATATGAGTCGTGGGCTAGCTAACTCGCAGTGAGCTCCAGTGTAGGCTACAAATGTGGGCTCGTGGTAGTGTTGTCACCCGCCTGTCCTGGCTTTTCCAATATCCTGGAATTGTATCGTCTGCCCCGGAAAATACTTTTCTGGACACTAAATGGAGGATACCACTGCATACAGGCAAAAAGATTGATTGAGTTTGAAATGTCCAGGTTGGGGGCTGGCAACCTTAGCTATTGCTAACTTGAACGTTAGCACCAGCTTCATGTTTTGTGGTGCGTCGGGCGGGCAGACGGGGCACACTGATTTCTCCCCAAACATTTTGCAACACAAGCATCCGAAGGTGTTTATCTGGATAAGCTTAACTAACTAACTCAGATAACCCGCTGTGGTCCACCATTGTTGATTCTGGGTCAAAAATGCGCGTGCATGCCGGTGGCGTCACGTCTGTTTACTAACAGTAAAGGGGTCTATATATACGACATGCACGACATGATCTGATCGTGTTATTTAGTTTCCATGTAAACAGCTGATTAAGATATTCCGATCATCCAAGATTTTGATCGGATTGGGAAAATGTGTCCATGTAAACGTGGCTAATGTTGCAGAAGATGGCAGTGTTTCCATGGTAACTACGGAGCCTCTGAACATCCAAATGGGTCATATCTAATGACCATGAAAAGATGATCAACTGCATTTTACACCAATTATTTACATGTATTGATAGGATTAGTGGATCAGCAGGTATTAAACAGTTTAGATCAGGTGACGCTTTTGGTCGGTGATGGATATTTGGGTCTTTATGGGTTAAAGCAGCACTTTCTTCTAGAACAGTCTAAATGAGATTTCTGTGTTCAGATAAGTCCTCAGAGAACACTTCAGAGCAGTCAGTGCGAAGCATTTCCTGAAAATAATAAAAACACATAAAAACACCACCCTTATTCTTGACCACGCACATAAACACACACTCAGTGAAAATCCAAGGCCGTGTTAATGTTAATGTTTCACAAATACGTAAGTCTGTTCTGGTGATGATGGATTAGGAACCAGAAAACATGTCACACTAACTGAACAAGACCTTGAGTCCCCTTAGGCTTGGACTCCACTATTATAAAACTATATACAACCTGTGTGTGCATGTGTGTGTGTTAATATGTCTCCACTCCCATAAGCTGAGAGAGGGCTGAGTGGTGGGGAGAAAAGCTGAAGTTTCATGCATGGGCAAGCCAGACCGACAGCTCCAGCAGACTGTGTAGTGTGTGTTGGTGTGTGTGTGTCTGTGTGTGTGTGTGTCTGTGTGTGTGTGCACTCGTGAGTGTGTGTGGGCAAGAAATGATGACTTCAATCCTGTTTTCTCTGGTTTCTTCTCTTTCTCAATGTTTCAGCACCATGCCCGTGGCTGAACAGAAAAGCTCTGAGACAGTTAATTAAATCAATTTCAAGCCAAATGTTCTTGTGACAAGACAGAAAATAGGGAACAGGACACAACATCCAACCTCTGTGTCTGGGTTCCTACATCTGTACATCCGGGGTTGTTATGATGGGGCATTTATGATGAATATAAGATGATAATATATTTACCGTTCCATAAACTTACAGGAGCAATTATGGGTTTATTTTTCAGAAATTTGATTGGAAACATTACTTCCCTCATACTTCTATTGAAAAATGCAAATAACAGAACTGTCACTTAGACAAATTTGCATAGTACAATCCTACATAACAACATTTTAAAAAACACTGAATTGAAATTCACAAAAATAAGATAAGTATCTCCTTCCAAACACCTCAGGTAAAAATAAAACAACAACTTCCTGCCAGAAATGTTTTGATTTTTTGCAAAGCAAGAAAAACATAACTGCTTGTTCATAGGTAGCACTTAAAAATATATGTAATTTAAGTGCACTCTCTTAAATAGTGTATGTGCTGTAATGCGCTGTATTTAGTTCATTCATTGTGACCCATTTTAAGCTCCATAGCTGCATAAAACCATATTTCTGTTCCGGAAAATACTGTGTCAAGTACAATACTGCCCCAAATATACTGTACTGCACAGAGACGGCTGAGACAAGTTCATTCATCACAAAGGGAAATGACTAGTGTTTGTTTGCATTTAAGTGCATGTTTGTGTTTTTATAGAAGTTCAGGCAGTGTGTTGTTGTGGCTGTTCCCTGTCTGAACTTGGCCACTGTGTCAAAGCCTGGAGGGGAACCGTTGGAGACATATGCAGCCATGCTTTAATAGACTCCTACACACAATTTACCAAATGCCATGACCTTGACTGTGTCCCCTGTATAACTCCAAATGCAGGCATTTACTTTCACGTGTGGTTCCTCTTTTTTTGTGTGCATGTTTTTTTGTGTCGATGCACACTCCCCTTCAGCCCCAAATTCAGCCTCAAGGCTAATGACACAAACAGAACCAACAGTTTCCTCTTCCTCCTTGGGTTCAGAGGTACAGTGCACTAGAATTACTGCCCTGTGGTTGTGTGCAGCCGCAAACTGGTCAAGTTGGAGTTTACATCCATGTCTGTCTAGCCTTGCATAATATATGTACTTTGAAGTGAATAAAAACATGATGTGCATTTTTTAGGTATAATGGGAAGTATAATTGTATGCAAGGATGATTTCAGAGAGAAACTTGCCCCCTTTACTTGTATCGGTAATGGTGTTAAAGCATGTACAGCAACATGTTTCTATAAAGCATTATGATGTGACAGTGACAGATTCTGCTGGAGTTATAACATAACATGTCAAAGAAGGTATTGTGCTCAGGGCAAATCAATAACAGTGTTTGCTTATAAGAGTGTTTTACACCATGGTCATACAACGCACACTTTGCCACCTCATTTTGTTACACTTAAAGAGTTTGTGATTTGCACGGTCCATTCCACCACATTCAAGCATTTAATATTAGTTTACTTGAATGTATATTTATTTAATTATTTCAGACTTGTACTGTTTATAGAGTGCACAAATATGAACCCGATAGAGTAATTTTTTTTTGTATGTCTTATTTGGTTAGGTCCAGTGATTGGTTGTTCGTCTCTATATGTTAGCCCTGCAATGAACTGGCAACATGTCCAGGGTGTACCCCGCCTTCACCCATAAGTAGCTGGACTAGGCTCCAGTGACCCCCACGACCCTAGTGAGGATAAAGCAGGTTCAGAAAATGAATGAATGACTGGATGGTTAAGCCAAGCCACTATATATTTAATCTCTTGTGTCATTGTGTTGCATCATTTTGTCCATTTCCTGTTATTTTAGTACAGTTACATTGCGTTGACCTTTTTTATAAGCCTAGTCTTATATGTTGGCTCATACACAGGGTTTTGGTATGAAAAGATTCACATGGAGCATTTACCACAACACATTCAAACACCACTCATGACTTTTGCCACCTATGCAAGAACTAACCACAAGCACAAAAATCATACAGATAAATCAAATACTCAAAGCCATACTCATACCCTAGACCTACTTTTTTTTTTTTTTTTTTACTATAGTTGGAAAAAAATCTTCTATGTCTTATACATGAATATCATCTTACACATGAATATTTTACAGTTTTTACATGTTTTACTTAAAGATTTAGCAAAGCTTCTAAATAAAAGAAGCTATGAAAAGCAATCAAATATGAGAGCATATGTTTTTTTCAATATATAATTCTCAGTATTAAAGAAAAAACATTCTTTTACATTTTAAATAAACTATTTATTCACTGACTTTATGGAAAACATGTTGCATATGAAAAGACCAACAGAGAATGGAGGCGGCATTGCATTCTGGGTAGTGTGTCCATACTTTAGGATGTGTATTTTTCAGGACATGAGATTGTCAGGCTTTCATGATTCTTGGTAGTTCATCTCAGTTCAATTGGACTGGTTTAGCTCTTTTGAAAACATTTCAAAATATAGTTAAAAGATGAAATATTGTAAAAAAAAAAAAACCCAGTCCAGTTGAAACGAGAAGAACAACCAAGAGGAACGATGACCTGGACAAATGAAAACCTATACAGACATGTTTTCATGTTATGAAACATAAGGTGTATTTATACAATAAATTAATAACATCTGCTGGTTATAAATGTCCTTTAGGAACAGTCTGCTTTTTAGTGGACAGTGGCCTCATGTGGTTTTCTGTGTTTTCTATAACATTTGGTGAAAATTGGAGTTTGAAAAACATACGTGGTTATACTCCAAGTATTTCAGGATGTTCTCAGTCTAAAGCTAATAAAAGCAGGATAATCACACACTTTAAACACTGGAGAAATATTTACACAATCAGACTAATAAGTGACACATACAGGTGATTTAAGACACTTTAAATGCTGTATCATTTTTCCCTGAGGTGAAGCTCTATATAAGACCATCTACACTTGTCGTATGACTCCGTCAGACACAACCACACACTGGCCTCTCTTTCTAGCTGTCCGTCAAACTCATGACAGATGAATTACAGCTGCAGCCTATTTCTTCATGACCTCTTTGATAAATAAAGATAAATAAAGCCATTACCAGCAGTGACGTAGTGCCTGGCTTTCTGATAGATGCAACGATTTACTGTTTTAAAGCCATGGTTACATCCTGTAGCATTCACTTGTTACATATTAGCAGTGTTTACATCTTGAAGTCATCTGTTTCATTTTATCTGCCTTCTGTCTTCAGTGCATTTGCTGCCAAATGTTCTTTTGAATTACAAGTATCACACAAGACATTTGCTATTTTTGCGAAGGTACACTGTGCCTGCTTTGAAGCAGTGAGCTGCACACACAAATGAAGAACATGCCATATCAGTTGTGACAGCTTGTCAACATGGCTCATCTGTACTAATACTGTACAGGACTCTGTCAGTGCAGAGAAAAAACAGCCAAATCAGCAACACCACATGCATCTAACTCAACTCTCCTAATGAATTCACTGAATATATAAGTGAATTTCTTGAACATCTAATTAAAATCTTGACAGCCTTAACCCTTCCAATTAAGCAGTCTGGGCTCTGTTTTTATGCAGGTACAAAGTCGGCGGCAGCACAGACGCAGACCTCTCCAAAACCACATCAGCCTCTTTCATGTAGTTGACATTCTCCTCTTTCATTTTCACACAAATAATTAAGTACTAGTGCATTTAAATACACATTAAAATGCAATTTTATGCAATAAAGACAGTGTTTACTGGACAAGATTAATGTATGATTTTTATAAATAATATGTTTCACAAACCGTGCCAGATTGTAACCAATCAGTGTGTGAAATCCTCAGCTGTTGTGAGTGGGTCCTCACAGCTGAACTCTACGAAAAGTCTCAAGACACTTCTCTTATATGTATAATTCTATATTTTGTCTCGTAAACAAAATTACTCTGAGGAGATATCTTAGCGTTATGTAAATAGCTTAAACAGTCTATCGCTTTGCATAGTATTTGTTGTATAAGCACAATGATAGACAAGGAAATCAACTGAATGCAACCTTTTAAACACTAATAGCAAAGGTTTTTTTGTACATTTTGAAAATAATACAAGTACATCTGGAGTGGTTATACTCCATTTACAGTTTTCGGTTTATAGGAATGCAGTATATTTTCTTCCTCAGGACTCTGTAACTGTTGCACAATTGCTGTTGTCTTTGAGGAGACGGCCTTAACTCACCACTTGGTGCATTAGGAAACTGTCTGCTTCTTTTAAAGGAGATGAGACAAGTGCAACTGGCCATTACTGAAGTCGGCATCAACTCCTGCTAACAATGTGTTGCCTCTAGTCTGCCCTTGCACATGAGCTTGTGTTTACTATACTGAAGAAATCCCACTGTTTGGATTTGTGTCTGTATTTGTCTCTTTTGTAATATGAATAAAACATAAAATAAACCTTACTGTTTTGGTTTTATACATTACTGCTAATTTGTATTGAATATGAAGTATGTGAACTCTTCAGTGTTTTGGCTTTTCATGAACACCACGATATACACACGTAAGCACAAACATAAAAAGAACCACTAAGTACTTAACTTAGCAGCAGCTGAAGCAACTGTCAGAGCTAATATCAGCTAATGGAAACTGCGCTCCTCATTAGTTTATAATTACGCTAGCTAATTGCCCAATTACATGAGATGGTTTGCTCTATTTGGATGATGCTGACATTGAGGGATTATTAAACTGTAGTTAACTGACAGAAGTGTGAAATGATTGTGGATTTGATCTGTATATTTTTGGTGGACAAAAAATGATTGCCTTCTATCCAACTGTGTTGCTGAACAAAACTGAAATATAGTAAAACTAACTTTACAGGAATCTTAGAAGTCTAACATGAAAACAAAACAAAAAAAAAAACCCTCAGCAAACCAGTACAGGTAGGAAGATACAGTAATTATCAGGGGGAAAAAAAGCTTTTATTTTAAACAAGCTGCTGTGAATCCACAAGCGGCTGAGCACCCACTGCCTTTACTTGATGTGTTTATATTCTTGCCTAAAAAAAAACAAGAGCAATTAGATGCATCCACTATCCTTGCATCATAATCTGATCATGCGCTTTAATGGGAAGTAATGACCAAACATGGATGTGACAGAAATGAGGTCACAGCAGCGTTGATCTTTTCAGTTCATCATTGCATCTAAGTGAATATTTATGCTACAATTATTTGACGTTCTGTACCAATATTACATTTTAAACATTATGGGGAACATAGAGCCAGCTAACAGGCAGACTATATGAGGTGTGTGCACTGCAAATATCTATTTTCATTGACAAGTTCCATGGAGGCACCTAATAACAATAAAATATTTGCATTAAAAATTATATTTGCAAGCAGTATACTGTACATCTGTATTTGTAAATCCTGTATTTTTATTCACTCCACCTCAAGCATGCATATGTGTAATCTGTATCACCAGCAGAAAACTACAGTATTTCACAAAAGAAAATTAATAAAGAGCAGTGAATAGAATAAAATGTCTTACTTGAAACTCAAAGGTCTCATCAAACAGCGGGTCATCCTGGTTTTGAGCAGCAGTGCGTGTCCGCTGTTCGGCACAGTCAGCTGGTACACCATGGAGCTCCAACACCACATATGGATCTATGACCTCTCCCTTGGCCCCTGATCCCTGGGGCTTGGGTAGGTTATGGGCACTGATAACCTGCACAGCAGAACCCAAAGCAGTCAATAGAGAATTAACTTCTGAAATAAAGGCTCAATG
This sequence comes from Ostorhinchus rueppellii, assembly GCA_030068375.1. Classification (NCBI taxonomy): domain Eukaryota; kingdom Metazoa; phylum Chordata; class Actinopteri; order Kurtiformes; family Apogonidae; genus Ostorhinchus; species Ostorhinchus rueppellii. The sequence continues at coordinate 21,808,782 of JAQQZY010000015.1, forward strand.
TATGACATTCACACATGTTTTTGTGCTCATATGAAGTTACTGTTGGATGGTGTTAATCTGTTGACATTTCTAAGAGAACAGTATCTAGGTTTTTAGACTGTTACTGCTGTAGAGGAGCAGAAGAGAGGTACTGAAAAAGTTGAAACAAACTCCTGGAAGATCTGACCCAAATATTCTACATGGAATCAGTGTGCAAGATGTTAGCACAGACACTGCTGTTACCTAATGTAAACAATATGTATGAATCTTACATATTGAACAATTAATATTTCAGTGAAAAAAAAATCCATTTTGTTTCAGGGCTAATTAATGCTTTATAAATTAAAGGAAAAAAATGTAAACCTTAACACGTAGAGTCTGTGGTGGCACTCCTGGCACACAGCCCTGTGTGTGGGCACTGAAATATGAGACCTCGTCCCTCATGACGGCAGGTCGAAGAACATAGCCACATCCCCCGTTCTGAGAGAAACGCCCTCTGTGAAGGTCCAACATGGCACCAGGGGTCTGCTGGTTCAAGGCCACAAGCTGCACCCCTCCTTTCCAGTATCCTTGAGGGTTGGGGTTGCTGGAGTCCAGTCGCACAGAACTAGGTCGGACCCTGGTCAGGGTGCGCTTGGTGAACATAACCAGGTCCTCTGGGCTTTCACTCGTCAACCTCCCACCTTCTCCCTCACCCAAGGAGCACAGTGTCCAGTAGGGTGGCTCTGGAGGCAGTGGTGTGCTGGGAGAGGAGGGACTGCTGGGTGGTGACTGCTGCTGAGCTTGTTTGTTACTGGCTCTCTGAGCATAGAAACTACGACTACCTGTCCGAACAACAGCCATCAGGTCTGACAGGTCTTTGTGGAGGCGAAGCTTCCTGGGCTGTGAGGGTGGAGGCACCACCAAGACCACTCCCAGTTCCTCCTCACCAGGGATGGTCATTCTCCGTCCTGCAAGAGGCCCACCCCCTCCAATCTCCTCATCCTCTTCAGAGACTTCCCCATCAGAGCCATCATACTCTGCAGGGAGCTTCTTTCCTACTATGAGGATGCGTCCTTTCAGCTGCTCAGGGGAGGGGAGGGTTGTGGCCCGCCCTCCCAGACTGACCGGCAGGGCATCTGGAGTGTAAAGACGGGTGCCAAATACCTTTTTTAGGTGCTGTGCCATGATACGCTGTTGTGCAGGACTGCATCGCTGGCACAAATACACCAAGAGTGGGAACTGAGAAGTCAGGAAAGCATATTTATTCACCACCTCCAGAGCAGATCGGATAGTGACAGGCGTATGGTGGTGATGATGGTGATGGTGATGATGGTGGCGAGGGATATCTGGACCATAATCAACTCCAAGGAGAGGCTCCCCCTCAGGGCCATCAGTCACTCCCAGCTCTAAGCATCGGCAGCCAGCCTGCAGGGCTTTGATGAGCCCTCCTAAGTCTGCTCGGCCATGGACCTGGTCATCCAGCAGGTAGGAGCGGTATGAGGTGCTGAGGAGTCAAACATACATGAATTAAACCAAATGAAATCCTTCATTATTTACTTTCTTTCTGGGTTAATACTGCTTTTCTGCTGCTGGCATCATCTACACTTACCTTGCCTTGGCCTGGTTTATTTGGCATAACTATAGTCTGGGCTGAAAAAAATCTTAATAAAACATTTCAGAAATGATAACTTGGGAGTTTTATCCTTCAACAATGTTGTGTTGTTTGTTGTTAACACATTGAAGGTAACATGTTGATTGTTTACACTGTATCACTATGACAACCAGCCATGTCGAGTCTACAGTGCACCATGCCAAGTTGACTGGATACTGGCAGTGGAAAAGCACCATAAAATGAGCAAAAACTACATAAGAAACAATGTAAGTTCTTTAATCCTATAGTTTAGAAATCACCTGGTAAAAGTCTGAATAAAGACCATTTTATGTGGAAGAATATAAATTGAAAATGATCATGATCGGGCCATTTAATTTCTTTTAGAGTGGATGAGTCACTAGGTTTGGGTATAATTTGTTTTTCAGTACTCTGCAAACAGTTTCCTTTAAGGAACACAGCCTGGATGTAACCTTTTAAAGTCTGAGTCCAAACATTTCCTTATTGTGTGCTTTCACTTCATGAATATAAATGAATTCAAAATGAACATAATCTGGCCTTTTCATTGCATCTGAAGTGCTGAGTAGTTATAATTTAGATTTTTAGGGGTGCTATATATTTTTCTTCCTCGGTAGCTTTTAACTGCTTTTTACGGCAAATTGCTGTTGCCTTTGAAGAAAAGATGGTCTTAATGTACCACCTAATGCATTAGGAAACTATGTACTTATTTTACAGGAGATGGGAGAAGTGGCGCAATTGGCTATTACTCAATCAAAAAAGAAACAATGAATAAAAGGACCACATAGTAACTTAGTGTTAACAATAGGTGTGTCTAGGTAATATTAGATAGATATCTTTGTAACCACGGAAAACCCCGAATTACCAGAATATTACTGTATTTCTCACAATAAATGCTTATATTACTGCAGTTATTGGATCATAAATGGCTTGATGTTTTCACAATATTATAGGCTACTATTAACATATTAACTTAAAAATGTAGGAAATCAAATTGTTAGTTACCATAATATAATACTGAAATTGATCCTCTGCTTTCTTACAAAAAAATCCCTTTTCTTTTAAGGTAATACTGTCCAAATAATATGCAAAATACTAAGCTTTATGTTGTGATTTCATTTCATGCTAGGAGCTAATTAAACAAAATCTGGAGCCATAATGATTACCTGGAAATACGATCTTTATCAAAGAATTTCCTGGTAATTACAAAGGAGTACTTATTCACCACGCTTTATCAAACTATAACACAGTACAGCACACCTGATGTAGTAGTGGGACAGAGGCATGGTCATGTCTTGACAAACCCCAAGGTGTTCTGGGTCGAGCAGCTGGCACTCCGGTGACTGCAGATATCGGGCAAACCCGTCCAGACCCAGCAGCCCCCTCTCCTTCCCCTGAGCTGACGGCTCATAACGCCTCAGAAGCTCCCAGCAGCCTTCAGTTGTAGCCAGAGATAACCCCTGCTCAGTCTCCAAGAAGAGGCGGAGGTCCTGAGGGTCCAGACACTCACGGTCCTTTGACAGTTGGACCAGGAGGAAATAGACGTCGGGCCGAGTACAAAGCTCGCAGTAGGCCTCCTGGAACTCCTCCCGCGTCACATGAGATGTCAGCTTCTCCTTGCTTCGCTGGATCTCCTTGAAACGTAGACGGACCTGTGGAAATGACAGTTTTATTAGGCTTCTTTCAGTTTAGTTTTATAAGTGCATGAGTTACAGAAGTGCGGACTTTAGAAGAGGCATCTTTTCCTTATTTTTCCTTTTCCTACCTACATGTTAACTCAAATATTCCTACTTTTACATTTTCAAAGCAGGCTTGTTACTTTATAGATTTATAAAACCTGAAAAACCATGAAAAAATGCATGACATTAAATATACAAAACCATATTCTTATCCGCTGCGAGCCATTAACATTCAGAGGGGATGGAAGTTCTGTTTCAGTTTGTGCCAAGGAGGTAACAATGCAACACAGTAAAACATGCATTTGTTTGTTTATTTGTTACCATCTGACACTACCTTAAAAAAAAAGTACAAACACTACTTTAAAAAACAAACAAACATTCATTCATTCATCTTCTATACCCGCTTAATCCTCATTAGGGTCACGGGGGTCGCATGGAGCCTATCCCA
>JAQQZY010000015.1:21854458-21865055 GCA_030068375.1 Ostorhinchus rueppellii
AATGATTTATTTTTATATAACACCTCTGAATTGTCATGTTGGCTATCACACGTAGGTGTCTTTTTTTCACATTTCACATTCACATTTTCCAGTGAAGATCATATATGTCACAGTTATGTGTGACTTTTGAACAGGTTGGAACTCATGTTATGTTAGATGTTTATGATGTCTACGATTACCTGTTCCACTGAGGGAGCATGCATGGGATTTATTCATGTAACTGGATGGATATGTGGATGTGGAAGAAACCACCAACCCTACTGTCTTCAGTCTTTTTACTTCCTGACTTCTGGAAACATCTTAAGTGTTTGTTTGAAGTTTACTGACAAGACAGAGATTAAATTCTGTGAACAAGTCTAAACATTTGAAGAAACATATACAATCTGTGTAAATCTCAGACCCTTCTCAGATGAAAGTCAGGCTGTAGAGGCAGCCTTGAGCTTCACTTTAGAGCAGAGTGATAAGGCTAAATAAAAGCATTTCAATCTGACAACACGCATCGGATATGATTTATAACAGGGCTAGAATACAGTTAGTATTTGTCTCGCCTCCACACTCACCCTGCTGGTATGTTTGCATATAGATATTGGAGGGTGGTGAATAAATGTCTTCCCCCTGGAGTTGCTGAGCAGGGAAACAGCAGGGCATGTCAGATGTAGAGATTGGAAATTTTGCAGCTTAAATAGACCGCCAAATTGAGCAGGGTTTTACAAAAAGTTGGAACGTTTGAGCTTATGTTGGTCTAATCTTGGCCTAAAGATGCAGGACGTAAAAAAAACAAAACAAAACAATGAGGATGGATACAGACAAGGAGAATAAACAACTTTCTTCTGCAGCTCTCTCCAAAGTCCAAATCAAAAGCTGTCAATCACATGTCATCCCCCTACCTCCATGAAAACACCTATGATAGGCCAAAATGTCATCTGGTAGGATCTTGTAAAACCTGTAAACAAAGCCTAAATTTACTTGAATTACAATATGTAAAAGTTAATTATTGAATTTTGCCATATGGCACTAAAAAGTAGCTCCCACAATAGAAACAGTATTGCAAAATGTGTACTGGTGAAAATTGTCAGTGAATATATTTTGTCATTTCACCCAACACCACGCTGTGGCTGTTCAATATAGTAAACAATCCAGACTATTTTGAGCAGATATCCAAATGTGATTAAAAAGAGGAGGCAGCGTCCATGCTGGCTGACACTGGGACTTAATGCTGCATTTGTGAGAGACTGATAAAACAGATGGAAAGAGTGAAAAGTAAGACTGAGGAAGCAGGGAAGAATGAAGTAATGTCCTGATGAGAGCACCTGTGTGTGTGCATGTGTGTGTGTGCGGGCGCGTGCGTGTGTGTGTATTTCCGTATGAATGTGTGTGCAAGTATGTGCGTTTGGGTGAAAACTGGGATATGGAAGCAATGGAAAAAACACCCAGAGGTTGTAGGTGGACGCCAGGGGATGCCAGCTACTGAGCCAGCACTGGGCTAACACACACACACACACACACACACACACACACACATATAAATGCTCTGAAACACTACCACTGTATGGTCTCCTTGAAACGGGAAAAAAAAAAGTTACATAATATAATCTCCTTATGTAACAAACAGGAGTCACTACACATACAAACACATATGCATATGCACACACACACACACACAAACACAATTCCTAAGACAAATACACATGAGAAACAAATGCAGGATACAAGGTCAGAGCCATGTAAAGCAGATGTACGCACATAAACACTTGCACATGCACACAGGGAACAAAAAACAGGGACGTTAAAAATAAACAACTGCTCTGCTATATGCAGCTGCAGCACACTCTAAATATTGACTTTACCCATACTCATTCATTTATGTAATTTACACAATACACAACAGGGCTGCGCACACAAGCAAACACACACACACACACTCATTGTGCGACCTCGTAAGTTTAGCGTCAGCCCACCGGATGTCTTGTGTGTGTGCATTTTTGTGTTTGTTTTATGCAGTGACGTGGGAATATTGTTTATTTCGCCTAATTCCCACACGGAAAATATGAAAGTTAATTAACGACTTAAGTACTTCACAATAATACAAACAAATTAAAACAATCCCATTGCACATCAGAAGACAGATTTAGAAGTGTATTATACGTGTGAAGCAGAAATCCAAGGAGGGCCGTGCTCTGTTAGGTTTTGTCTATGCATGTTGGTAGTTGTTTTGCAAAGTAGTAGTGTCAGTCGTAGTACATGTCAAAGAAAGAAATAAAAGAATATTTATGATAACAAGACCCAAAATCCCACTCTTTCTCATAGCTCACCTTGATTGCCCTGGTTCTATCACTTTAGAAGAAGACAGCGCTCAATGTCTCCTATTATAAAGCACAGGTTAAGAGCCACATCGGCCAGATAGGCCACGTCCTTCAACTGTTTTCTCTTATAAAAGGAAAACAAAGCTTCCACTGGTAGCATCTGCAGTTCATTTATTTCCTTCAGTCAGCCTGGCATTGTGCTCATTTTAGCCAATTTATTGTTGTGATTCGAAGGTTTTTGTCAGTGTCAGTCTCAGCAGTCTGTACTAACCAACACAGTGCCAAGGAAGAAAAAGTAGTTGCTGCTCAGAACAGCCTAAATTTTCATGGCACTTGAAAAATATGCTGCTTTAAGGTATTTGCATAAACTATAGTAACATTGTACTAATTTGATCCCAGGAACATGACACACAAAAACGGGCTCATTTTGGTTTATAAGGAAAAATTTACTGACTTTATTGCTTCAGTTTATTACAAAAACTAAAACTAGTTACAGATACCCTAACCCTCTGGAACTGAAAAGTGGAGCAAATGTTCAAGTGTCAAAATCTGCATTTTCTTCAGATTCCACTGGGGGCTAGTTCCACCAGCAAGTCAGTCCCCACGGACTCCACCATTAAAATCTCCAATAATACAGCGGAACTTATCATGGATGCCTGGGACAAAGTTCATTTTCCCCCTCCATGACAACTATGACAACTGGACAGGACGGTAAGATTATATTAAGCCTAAAATGTATGCAGAAACAAGTGAGTGACCACTGTGAATGACAGGTGAGTACGTCTATGTGGACTTTGATTGACAGGTTAGCCGTGCAGTCAGACATTCAGAGCTCTTGTTTATTGAATAAAACATATTTTCTCCCTGACATGTGGTAACGCTGTAATAGTGTTTGGTGGATCGCACTAAGAAGGCCATCAGAGGATTTGCACATGAAATTTATGGTACTTAATCACAATAACCAACATAATTTAGCTGCATTAGGTGACATTAGCATGAACTCATATTGAGTTCTACAGTCCTGACAATTAACTCTGCTAGCCACTATTACTGTGTTATAATGTGTTCAATTATCATCAAGTACAACTGTATGTATTAACGTTTATTAAGTGTCTGAAATGACTTGACTTATTATTGTATTATTGGTTTCAGTTTGGGTTTTAACCCCTTGATGCCTATTGATGCAAATTCACATCAAACCCCCCTGCTCTAAAATGCAACAAAAATACTATCTACTTGAAAGAAAAAACTCAAGTCAAATTTTTTTTTTCCACAATTGGAAATTGATTCAGGCCTCAAGGGGTTAAGCTTCCTTCTTTTACAGCTATACCAGGTTTTGGTTTGTTTTTTTTGTTTTTTAAGCTTCAATATTCCAATTCACAAACCAATTGGCCCACTGTAAATATTTTTTTTCTAGTTAATTTCAATTTTTAAGACCCTTTTTTTCTTTCTTTTTTTTTTTTAAGAATAGAATAGAATGCTTTTATTGTCATTACACAGATGTACAACAAAATTTATAAGATAAGTCTCTTGTGGTGCAGAGTACAAGTAAGGGAGGAAAAATAAATAAAAGAAAAAATATATAAATACATATACAGTAAGAAAAACATATAATGAAAACCCAATATTTTTTCAGAATATAAATAGAATTACAGGCCTTAACTAAGAACCTATCTTTTCAGACCTTGTTATGATACGGTGTGGTGAGCAAACGTCCTTTTATTGGCTTGTACTCAGTTGTATTCAGTTGTGTACATGACAGGTCTGTGATGTGGCGAAATGTTACATTAACTCCACCCTCAGGCAGTCTTTTTTTTTTTTTTTTTTTTTTAAATCAGACCCAATAAGACATAACAAAGTGACCACACATGCCTGCAACTGCTCTCTCTCAAAGCATCATTTTTGCATCATTGGGTATTTGTAGAGACCAAAAACAGTAACAAACTCCAAATCATTGATAAGTTTCCTCCATAACATCCAGGCCCTTCAAGGCTAGAAAAAAATAGCACACTAAAATTCACTGAATAACAAAGTAAACAAAACACAACTACTATGACGTCATATGTAGAGGCAAAATAATTTAAACTGAGACAAATTACTCCAGTTTCCTGCTCTTGCATTCCACGACACTATTAAGCTGATAAACACGCATTAAGTCAACACAAACATGAGGCCAAACAACAAAATACACATAGATTGAGGAGGCACTTGAAAACACAACATTAGTCTAAGAAGGAAACCACTTTTCACCATGTCCTACATTCTGTGTTACCCGCTCCTTCATCTGTGTTATTTGTCACTGCAACGACCTCCTATCAGACTAAAACTCATTAGTGGTACATTTTTGCCTCATATACACACACCTCAACATGTAACACACTTTCCTTTTTTATACTGGGATATGCTTCTGCTCTTTGTCACATACCACACACACAAACATGTATACACTCTCAGATAATGCTATATATAGCCCATAATGTTCCATCTCCCTTAACACAGTCTGGTCTCAGAGGGAATGCTTCTGTATATGTCATCCATTATTCTCCCTGCCACCAACACGCCGAATGTTCTGAATTTGTGTTTATCATTTGCATAAAGGGGTTTGTACACACACCGATTTTTAGACAGACACTACATAATACACTGATTTAATGCCACAGCAGTCGGCCTGCATTGAACACATCTATCAGTGTGTGCAAGGTAAAGGTTAGATGGAGTTATTATTAAGGTGAAGATAAATCTCCAGGAAATGGATGGCAGTCAATGTAATTTTCCCTAAAGTAATAGAAACATGAACGTCACCATGGAGACAACATGAGTCTTCTGATAAGGTTTTAAAGCCATAGTTCCTCTTGTTTAGCAACTTCTCTGTTTGGATTATGATCTGACTGTCAACAGCTCATATTTTCATGAAATATAGAAAACCTTCAGCCATGGTAATGAAAGAAAAGACCTAACAAGACCCTTAAATGTTGGAGCAGATCCATAGAGAGAAGAGAAGGCTGAAATTATTTTTACTTGGCTAACATTGGAGAGTTAGCCTGGCAGGCCAAACTACACATGAACTGTATAGTCTGGAATCGGACCGAGAGAGCTGAAGCCTGTGGGTGGATTCAACCGGTGTTGTTCAAACTGTTCCTGCACATAAAAGGGCAGGTCTGTGACCAATCAGAGCAACCGACAGTGTGACGTATTCAAAGCTACAACCAGAGCCAGCTGGTATATTAGACTTTTACTGTAGCCGGTCGGCAAAACGGCAAATACATCCTTCTTTAAAACGAGTGACTTGAGTGCTTCTTTCTGCTCAACTTTCAAAGAAAAGCCCAAATCGAACTCTTCCAAAATTGACGACAAAAGCCGATTCAAACAAGCGTCGCTCATTAGCCACATCCATCTTCACTGCTCTCTAGGTTTGTTCTGCTATCTCGCCCTCACACAGCCCTGCCGTCATCGTGTAAAGCCCACCCCAACGACTCACTACACAGACAGAGCGTTTTGATTGGTCCGACCTACCGTGTGATGCTAGACCACAAACTCGGCAAGAATATTTTCTGTCGCTATGTGGTCTAGATTTCTAGGCTATTGGAGAGCCGCAGAGGGGTGAAAACCCACCCCTTCTGGTGTCCACCATCGGACCTGACTTTGGAAAGAGTTGCTCTCAGTAGCAAGAGACCAGTAAGTTTTACATTTAGTTTGAAGTGTGCTATCCACTACAAATATTAAGATTCATTCATTCATTTTCTGAACTAATTAACCCATAGAGACTCAGTGCTACTTTTGTGGCAGTTCCCAAATGTTTTTTTTTTCTCTGTATTGAACCTTTCTTCAGTGATTTATCCCCATTTAATGTAATATTTTCCTCTGTGTTTAGAAGTTTTTCAAGTTTTTTTTCCCATCATTTAATTCACTTGTGTAAATGTTCATTTAAACTCAGAATAAAATAGAAGGTTAATACATCACAAACAGACAAAACTGAAGAAAAGGTGACTTTTTCTGGAAAATATATCGTTAACTGAACATAAACCAAGTGTGTCCATCCACTGTCACTGATCCACCTCCATGGATTTTACTGGTGAATCAATGTTGTTGAAGATGACAGTGTTTCTATGTTCACTACAGAATATCTGAACGTCCAAATAGGTCATATCTGATGATCATGAAAAGATGACAAAATGCATTTTACACCAATTATTTACATGGATTGATAGCATTAGTAGATCAATAGGTATTAAACATTTTACATAACTAGATAGTTTTGGTTGGTAATGAATTTTTGAGTGTTCGGGGGTTAATCCTCAAGTGGATCGGGGGGTACTAGATTGTATCCTGCATACCAACAGGTAAAGGTGGGGTACAACCTGGAGATGTCCCCTGTTCATCAGAGAGCTGACACGTACAGACAAACAACCAATCACCCTCACATTCATACCTACAGTGGATTTAGACACACCATGTCATGTTCTTTTTAGAGGTCTTGTTGGATGTTTTTATGAAAGCTTTTATGTCATTAGTCTTGCATGGTGTGTGTTGCTTTTAAATTATTGAATTATTTATCTAGAAATGCACTATAAGGATTTCACCTTCAATTCCATTGTTTCTTTTATACTGGCAATGACAATACAAACATTCTAATTCTGATTCAGTTTTCCTAGTATAGTGCATGTGTTTGGATGGTGGGAGGAAGTGATTGGGTACAAGCAGAAAAGGCAGGGATTTCAGCTCTCTATGTATAACTTAGTTAAAACAAAAAAAAAACAAAAAAAAAAACTGATAACTATCTGGCACTTATGGGTAAATAAGAAGTAAAGGTCGTTAGACGCCAAGGGTGTTTATTTCAAACAATTTCTTTTTTTTTTTTTAATGTCAGGAGAGTTTCCATGTTCATGTTTTGTGAGAAGTAATGAAACAAAATCAATGATGCACCCAGGCCTGTTGTTTCCTAGCCACACTGTTTTGAATGAAACAGCAAAAGACAACATATGGAGCAACACTGCAAAACAAGTGGATTCACTTTACTTCCAAATACACTCTTTTACATAGAGGTTGGACACAAACCCAGAGGAATACAGGACAGACTGGAAACACTCAGGCTGCAGATGAGGCTCCAGGTGAGGCTGAATCCATTGTTGAGTCCATTTCTGTTCGTATTTGTGTCTTCTATTGAACAAGTGTTGCAACTGTCACAAGCTGGCATCACCCCCAGTGTCTATAGTTTTGATACAAATGTGTCATCTGGAATGAATTCATTATGCCTCTGGTGTGTAAAGGCCTTTGGACCATCATCACCGTACAGGGTTCTCCCCAGACAATGGAATAACGGCACTGCGCCAGGGCACTGCTAGCTCAGCGCCGCTAAATTCATTTTCAAATTTTTTTTCTACTTTCCCCTGATAATTTTGCTAAAATCTACTGAAATCCATCAGGTTTGCAGTGATGTGCTCCATTTTCCAGCGCCATGTTTTTTTTCCTTTGAAATCTCGAGGAGTTGTGTTTATCGCAAGGTTTTAGCGCAAGACTTTCTTCCGGTGCAAGATCTTCTTCCGGTGCAAGATCTTCTTCCCCCCACCCCAGTCGGCACTACCAGTACATTATAAACCTCTGGGGAGAACCCTGCCATGGCATCCATTACAGTATCCAGTGGCACCATTGACCAAAAGGGAGACACATAGGTCATAATTTGTGGTAATGTTTGTGGAATGTGAAGCAGAATGGACCTTTAGCCTTGATGAACATCTGTGATCTCTGAGTGTCCTTCAAGTTTCAAGTTTTCCAGTTTCCACCTACGTGTTTTCTTCACAAGCATTTCTTCTACAGTGGATTGTGGACAAAGAGGTGTATTAATTTGCCTCCATAACAACCACAAGCATCCTTATAGCCCAAATCACATCACCAAGCTTCTGGATTCACAAGTTTATACAAGAACCCATCCCACATTTGCGTAAATATCTGTTGTGTAAATGGTATTTTGAAATGACTATCATTATGCACATTGACACCATCATGCAGTAGCCAGTATACCTTCTTATCCTCCAGCCTTATTCTACATTTCAGGAAAGTTGCTGATTCACTTTCTTACTAAGCTTTGATGACAAGATCAATACCACTCCCAGAAAGTTCTTGCCGTCTTTTCTTCTACCCTGGGCACCATATTTTGCAGGTTGAACAATATATAGCATTTTAATTGGAGAGTTTTACTGGTAGTGATTTGCAGATTATACTTTTTTTGGACAGTGCTGAGTCAGCTGGTCTCATCCAGACTGTCATTTCACAGTGAACAAAGAGACTAGAGAATGGCTTCAGTTACAGCTTTAAGAATTTATCTACTGATTGATTGGTTTTGGTTATTAAATTAATTGATAACTATTTTGATAATTGGTCTAAATTCTTTAATTCCAGCCTCTTAAATCTAAAACTTTTGTGGTTTCTTTCATTCTCTTTGACAGTGAAGTGAGCTGCTTTAGTTACTGGACCAAAAAAGGAATTTGAAGAAATCATATTAAGGTCTGGGGAAAACTTTCTCGACAATAAACAATGAAAAGAAATTGCTAGATGCAGTCCTAGCTTCAACCTAACTCCTGCGAGAATGTAAAAAGGCAGGTTTCTCAAAATACAAACAAATGTGAGTATTTGCAAGCATAGTTTAATTGATTAATACATGGTAAAAGAAAAAAAACAAACAAATGCCAAATACTGTACCAAATAATTAATAAAATGTATGTCCGTGCATATCTGCCACACTATTAACATTAAAAAAAACAAACTCAGCCCTCTGATCTGGAGGGAATTGATTTGGGAGCATTTTGAGTTTAATAATCTCCAGAGAGCTTGACATGGCTCATATAGTGCAGCTTTTAGTGGTGGGCTCTTACTTCAACGTGCTGAGGAGTAATTACAGGAAGGATTTGGTTAAGGTTTAAACACACTGCGTATGAAACCAAGTGGCGGTTAAGGCTTGACTGAAACACCTTCAAATTAAGCTTGTGTGTGTTGAGTGTGTTTGCAAGCCCAGAGAGATGAATGAGGACATAATATGCAAAAATATACGAACAAAGCAAATATTGAAATTCACCCCACAATGCTTAATATCAGTGAGTGCTGATGGATTCTGCATCCCCTGGCTTTCATGTGTAAACTAGAAAAAAGACAACCACTAAGGATTATGACATTGCCAATTAGTTTGGTGTTTGCCCCAGAAAACGGCAGAAAATTGTGAACACGAGTTAATTTTTTCCTTTTAATCTATTCATCTGATTTAACTAGGAAAATTTCACTGAGATTAAAAATCTATTACTGTTCTGGCTGAAGTAGGCAGCAGCAGAAATGGCATGTCAGCTACAATCAACATAGAACCAAACATACACTTAAATAATACAGATAAAATAAGAAATCTACAATATATACAATAAATACCCAAATTACAAATAGCCAAGTATGAGTCAGATTGAAGAAAATATGTTTAAAAGTCAGGCAAAGCAACTACATCTGGATGTTCTGTCATTTAAAATCCCTTAAAGGAGTCTGCAGAGACCAGCTTCTTCAGTTTAAGATCATTTAGCAAAATGTTCCGAGCGGAAGGAGCTGCAATCTTAAAAGCCTTCTTCCTGAGCTCAGATCGAACTTTCGGAAACGACGATAAAATCAAGTCCTGCAAATATAGACTCTAGGTACCTACATTTTTTGGGGGAGAAGTGCATTTGCAAATAAGATGGAAAATGACATAATATTCAGTTTGGAAGAGGACAAAGAGGAGCAACCAACACAAACACAAAGCTCATAGTGATGGGTCAGAGCTCTGAAACCAGTGATGAACCTCAGAGCTTGAAGGTAAATGATGTGAAGAGCATGTACAGCATGTAGATTGCATCTCCTTAATCCATCACTGGTGTAAAAGTCTAAGATGAAGACAAGATTAAGAGGCTAGAATCATAAAATGTTCAAACTGATTAAATAATTGTCTAAAGAGCTGATTAATTAAGTTGACAGCTAATCAAAAAATCAATACCAATTGGGTCTGTGATTGGAAAAGGCATACATTTCAACTCACAAGAACGAATAATTATCATAAGAAATAATGGGGAAAATGGAATGTCTATGTTAATCAAAGAAATCCTTGAACCGGTATAATCTTATACTTATACAGGGTTCTCCCCAGAAATGTATAGTATCATGGTCACTCACACTGGTGTATGAATGTTCAGTGGTGGTCGGAGGGGCCACAGGCACGAAATGGCAGCCACACTTCTGTCAGTCTGCCCCAGGGCAGCTGTGGCTACAAATGTAGTTTACCACCACCA
>JAQQZY010000015.1:21992144-22020005 GCA_030068375.1 Ostorhinchus rueppellii
AAAATGTATCAGAGTAAAAGTATTAAATTCATCCAAAATATGTAGTGCAGTAAAAGTGGAAGTAGGAGGAAAAAATAGTACTCCAAAAAAGTACAGATACTGCATTGTAGTACTTAAGTACAGTACTTAAGTGGTTCCACTTTGTTACTATACATCTCTGTAACTTTGGACACTGATGGTCATGTTGGAACAGGAAGGGGCCATTCCCAAACTGTTCCTATAAAGTTGGGAGCATGGAATTGTCCAAAATCTCTTGCTTCATCATACCAAGAGATTTTGGACAATTCCATGCTGAATTAGACTGGAGATGTCATATTAAACCCTAAGAACGGAACCTCACTTGTGAGCGAATACTTTTGGCAATATAGTGTATCTTTGCAAAAAAACAAAACAAAACAAAAAAAACCCCAATTATGACAAGGATTGGTAGCTCCAGGGTGATAAAGGAAGATTCTCAGAGAAAAGTTCTGTCAAATGTTTGAAAGCACACACAGTGGTGGGAAAAATGTTTCTGGACACCCCATGCATTTGCAATATTTTGTTGCATTAAGAATCACTGTGCCAAGTATTGTGCTATTCTAGAAACCTACATACTCCCTTCTGCACATGCGCTGTTCCGTCAATGTCAAAACTGGATGTTCCAGCAAAATAATGAAACTGTCAAGGAGTTACTTTTGGTAATTTTTCTTGTAATAAACAGAAAAATCATGTGCATTTCCCACAAACATTTCAGAAAACATTATTCTTACTTTCAAGAGTGACACAAAACCAACAAAATGCAGTTAAACTGCTATATTAATGACATGTAGTTTATTTATTTTATGAGTTTATTTAATAGGACCCATGTGCATTTATAAACATTGCTGTATAAAAAAAATACACCCATGTAAATATGCCAGAATTAGTAAAAATCCCTACTTTCTATCTGCAGTCCCTAGGCAGGTGACAGACGCAATGCATAAAGCAGCCAACATTAGAATATCACTCATTCACTAGGAAAAAAAAAAATGCATATGATGAGGACATGGACATCACCAAAAACAAACAAATAAAAAAAATCTAACAGATGTAGGATGATCACAGGGGCATTAACCTTCTACATTCACCTCTATCCTTACATACAACAGAGAAAGTGTACGGGTGATGAAATATATTAGTTCACATCACTGTTTATAGTGTAAAATTACTTTCAGGAGTTCTGTTTATTGTGTAAAATTTTGAAAAATTTAGAAAATTTTGCATAAAATTTTAAAGGTGTTGGAAACCCTTTTTCCACTACTGTATGTCCTGCTGAAGCACTCATGACTGTTCTATTTCATCACCATGAGAGTAATTTGAGTATTTAATCGATTATATATTCATGGGAAGTACTTGCTAGTCAATAAAATCTCTGCACAATCTACTCTGTACTTGTTTCAGAGTATTTGTACTTAAACTCTTGTCTTTCCACCATTTTTGCCTCTTCAACATATGCCTCCAACAAATTCTTCATCTGTTTATGGTTAGAATAATAATTTCCTCCTATTTATGTTTATGGTACAGTCCCAGATGACTAACGTCTCACCTCCGTCTCTTCACCCCCCCTTTGTCCCCAGTCCATGTCGGTGCACAGTGATGTGTCCAGCCGCTCCGTAAGCCGCGCAGTGACCAGCCCCGTCCCCCCAGAGGAGCTCTCCCCCACAGCTGGAGGCATCGGAGGCTTCCCCGTGTTCGGAGGGGGGTACCCCAGCGCCCTCTCCCACTTGGAGGAGGGCGGCTTCGAGCAGGAGGAGGGTAAAGCTGAGGTCACCTGTATGTGAGCTTGGTTCCCGGACCGGTGTTCAGGATTTTGCAGGACTGGAGGGAAAAGGATGTGGACTCGGGGCGGTGCCCCTTTTCCTGCTGTTCATTGGCCGTCATGTTTCTGACCCTTCCCTTTAACAAAAGACTTTGATGTAGAGGAACTCTGCACTTTTTTCATGTTTTAATGAAGCCATAATGAAGATGAGGTATTAAGAAGTGGATGTGTCCAAATGTTTCTACACATTTGTTTAGTGCAAAAAAAAAAATGTAACACATATTTAAATCAATGTTTAGATGATTATTTCCAACCTTGGATCAGTTCAGGTGCTCGTGGGAAGATGTTACAATACTATTAAGCACAGTGGTTTGCACATATTTCTGCATATTTTGGAAACAACACTGGTGATAAACAAGAGGAAATGGACTGTGCTTCCGTTTTTACCTTGGTTTAAATTTTGATACGTTCTTTCACTGATTATTACATTGTTCATCAGTGGAAAAACTCAGACAATTTGTTTCTACACCTTCTTATCAACATGTACCTTCTTGTGTTTACCTTCAAGGTGACACAGGCCCGACATAGCTCCTGTAAACTGAGGCAGGATGGGAATATTTATTAGTGAGACTACCACCATGTCCTGTGTACTTTGGTACTGTAGTGACAATATGCAGGCTCTGCTATGCTACATCTGAACTCATCTGGCCCCAGAGATGATGAACAAAAGGTGGTTTTATGTTTATGTTGAAAGGCAGTAAGGTGATACAAGTATCTTTTATAAAAGCCATAGCAGAGGTTACATTTTAACATCAGTTGATTTATTTTGATTATATGAAACCAAATTTAGCCCCTCACCCTGCCAATGAGTGATCTGATGTTTGTAATCTTTCTGGAACTGGTCATGGTTTTCTGTGCACACTGGAAGGTATTTCATCCTAGTGGTGTTGGTGTTAATGTCTTTCTCCTGTCATAAGTGCATATAGCTGCTTGTTTTCTAGGGTTAATACATGGTACTGGTGATCTGTCCGACACTAGCATTGTAATGGAGGAAAGTTCTTCAGACAAACCCAACATTAAACCCAGTATTTGTAACGCTAAGGAGGGGAAACATTGTTTTGCTTTTTTGTTTTGTTTTTAAACAGGACATAATGTTGTTGTATATATTGGAAATGTTGGTATTCTACCTGGCAAACCTAAGTTTTAAGTTTGCTTTGGTGTGAGATGGGGAATTAAATGCAGCTTAAGTACATTTAGACGACCCAGACATGTTAAATGGATGTTTTTTAGCTCCATAGAATCCCCCGATCGTTTACTTTACATCAGTATTAATACCCCCTTTTGGAGAGTTGTACATTTACCTCCCTTATCATTGGTGTTTTTTTTATAATTGTATTAAAACACTTAAAGTTATGTGTGTTTCCTTCCTGTGTATTTCCTGCAGTATTCACCAGTAGTTCCCACAGGGGCTTTGGGCATTGTCTTATAAAAGGCCCTAATTAGTATTAAATTTCTTACATCAATCTTTTCAACATCATGTAAAAAACAGACATGGGAAGTACAATTTTATTAATTTTTCTTCCCTGAACCTGCGATTAAAATCTCAGAAACTTGGCATCATATTTTATGATAATTGAAACACCAAAACACGGACTGTGCACGTGTGAATACAGAATTAGAACATTAGACAGTAGCTAAGAAAGCACTGTTTTTCCTTTTCTACTGAAAGTTGGTTTTAATTTAACTTAAATTTTATGCTATATGAAGTCTAAATTAAAAGAATAAACTGGAAAAACACAACAATATTAATACAATAGCCACGTAACCATATGAATAATAGGTCTTTTTTATTAACAGACATCATGAAAATGTCAACAGTAACAAAATCTTTTAGTCCATTTAAAAAAAAAAAAAAAAAAAAAGTGGGGTGGATTGACAAGACTCCTCCCACAAAATAACTTAATGAGGGAGAGGGTAAAAGAAGGGAGGTTGTGCTCCGGTACTTCAGTGTAGCCAATATTCCATCCTTTCTTGCAGTATTTAATCATTGAATGCTTGTCTAAAGCTGTAAAACTGGCTTAGAGTAGCACAGTTTCTGCCTTAAAGTGGTGGTTACGGTTTCTATTCTATCCAGGAAAGGGGAAACTGGGCACATTTTACACATTATTAAAATGGGGGCATGTCACAAAGCAGGATCAGAGTTAGCCAACAAGCCTTCCTAAATACTCTGAACACTCATCAGAGGCCAAAGAGAAAGAATATCTGACTGCTAGTACACGTACAAAGCTAGAGATTAGGTTTTTCTTGGTTCACTACCACACAAGCCACACCTACATTGTGTTTTAATAGCATTATTAAGTCAGCAGGCTAATTTAGTGATCCATATCATAGGACACCCCCAAACAGGATGATAGGCAACACAAGCAAATATAGAACAGAAGCAGACACAAAAAAAGTGAAGCACCATCAGAAAAGATGATAGTGAATTAAGAGAGGGGGAGGGGCATATTTACAGGGGGAGAGGCTGTCAGTGTGTGCCTTTGTCAACAATACAGGTCACCATGATTACATAGGTTTTTGCAAATCCAGCTGCTCCAACGATTAAAGAAGGTTCCCTAAAGAAGTAGTGTGAGAGCAGGTCTGTATTCAGAGACAGTGTGAATCTGAATGGACAGAGAATGTGTAAGTAATGAATACATGTCATCTTGTCCTGCGGGCTTGGCTGATCTCTGCTCCTGGAAATCTCTACCCTTACTTCCTTTGAGACAGACACAGGTGACTTGGGAGGAGGAAGTTAATGGACAGTGTTACTAGACAGGAGCCTTAATACACTGTAGTGTGTATATGTGTGTGTCCTGTATATGTAGGTGTGTCAATGCCATTAGAGTGAATGTGTCCCCTCGGTTAACGTGGAAATTGTGTGTGTTTACATGTGTCTCCCTTGTGGCAGCAGCAGCAGCTGTATCTTAGGCCTCACTCTCCCCAGCTGATGAGGTGTTCTGCACTTCCTCCTCCAGAATGGGCACGATCAGGTTGTCCTTGGACATCAGATTGTACTTCATAACGAAGCGTGTAAACCGGTGACACAGGAACGTTTCATTCTGTAAAAGGCATCAAAACTATAAATCTTTTACCTTGATTGTTCAGCATTCTGCATTACTTACAAAAAAAAATTTTCCAGTTGGTAATCTTTAACTGACATTATTCAATCAGTAGCTCAAAAAATTCTGCTGTTCTTATTAAGTTGGGACATGCAGTAACACTACATATTAACACATTCTGGTCAACAGTGGACAAGAAATGCACACCAGGATTAACAGAGTGTCTACTAATATCTGAAAGAAAAATTCTGTATTCTTGGAAGACCTTTTCAAACATTTTAAACAACATTTAACACTGAATGTTGGGCAAATCATCTTTTTCTTAATCAAGACAGATTAGTCTACATTTTACCCGCAGGCGCAAGTACAAAGAAAATAAATATTGTTATATAAATATATTAAATGGAGGTTTGAAGGCTCTGCAGCACAAGAAATGTGGACTTCTATGCCTTATTCACTTAAAACAAAGAAAATCTTAAATAAAATGTTGTTTATTGACTACTAAAGGTTAAATATTATAAAAAATGAACTTAAGAACCTTTAAAAAAGGAAAAGCAGATGCCATTAAGAATTTTCAACATGGCTTCTAACTGGCTCCACAATAACTCACCTCATACTTGTCAAATATCTGGCGATGATGGAAGTAGGCATGAGAGAATATCCTATAAATGCGACGACACACAGAGCCCAGTTTGGCCACTGATGATTCCTTGATACTCACCCTATAAAACAAATCGCCAGGGAAAATAATATGGTCAATGTAAAGCTGCAGCAGTATAGTTTCATGATGATAGTCTATTAAGGCACTTAAAAATAACTGAAGCTGGAAATAAAAAGGTGCTAGTTTACGCAAACAAAATTAAAACCCTCTAATCTCCATCTGCGTTTCAAATGTGAGTAGGGAATACACTTTGTAACTTCTCAAACACTCACAATCACAAAATGACTACCATTTCACGGTTATTAGCCAGCTGTAGCAGAGATGTGTATCCTAATCTCAATTTAATGAATGTATGCTTGTGTCCCTCTTCATTCCTGTACGGGTACACTCACAGAAGGCATGCTTACTTTCTTTACTTGAGTATTCTTACATGCTTATATTATCACAATGCAAGGTTTCCCAATGAAGAAAAGTGCACTCACATGGCACAACAACATGGTGTTCAAGATTCTATTACTCATGTGGGTTATTTGAAGTTGTTTTGGGTAGGACACTAGGACAATGTCCCTTGACCCTGCCTTGTAGAGTTATCAAAAATGTAATGCAGCAGCAGTTAAATGATCATTAAAAGGTAATGGCAGACAGCTGCAGAATATGCAGCTGCTATAGTGCATCAGTCACACAGGACATGTACCATGCTTCAGACCACCTCTTCAAATAAACAGGACTTTTAATGTCAGATGTGCTCAGCGATGTCACATTTACCTCATGCCAGCACATACTGAGACAGGTTGAAACAATTATCATAATATACAAACTTATTTGTTCCAAACCAACCAGATGCATAAGACAGATGACTGACCTGCTGGGGAAGTATTTGTTGCTATTAAGAAGGCAGGCAGCTCCGTCCAGCGTGTGCCTGGTGTAATCAATGGCAGGGCACTGTAGATTCAACAGAAAAACAGTTAACATAGATCATGCTTTTTTTCCACACACTTAAGGGCAGACTGAAAAGGAGGTCACCCTTGGCTCACCTCTTTGGGTGTCTTGTGGGCAGCGCATAAAAAGATCCACTGCTCTGTGGCTGTCATCTGGGTGCAGGTGTCTGGATGGCACTCACTCTGAAAGAGCACAAGATATGCATCGATGCAGATTTCACTCAACAGCCAAAAACTCAACATGAACATTCACTTTGAAATATTCAATTAAGAGAACAAACCAAGTCTTGCTGATTTTTTTTACTGATCTGTTAAATATAACAATCTCCAAACTCCTGTGCGATCAAGAATTAATTTCTCATTCTGTAACTAATTTGTATGCTTTTACATTACCCTATGTGTGAAAGATTAGACCGGTACACAATAACTGGTTTGGAAAGAAACCCAAACATTTGTGCGTGTGTGTGTATGTGGGGGGGGGGACGGGACTAAATTTTCAAAGCATTAACATTCCAATTTACCACCACTGACTGATTATATTCTGCTGATGTCCAAGTGATTACTTTGGTCCTTATACGTTTACTTTCAATACAGAACAATAGTCTGCATTCCTTTAAAGCCTTGAATTATGCATTTTTAAAATCCTTACATTAATTACCTTGATTGTAATGGTTCTCTGGAAAACAGAATTCTTGTTTGCCAAGTAAAAGAAGATAAAAACCCACCTGCAGTTTGACTGCTAGTCCATTAAGCTCCAAGCAAAACTGCCTAAAAATAACAGAACATGAACACAGTCAACAACTAGAATAATAAATGTCCCAGGACATCCAGTCATGGATAGTATTTAGACAACCAAATAACTTTGGTTACAAGGTTTAAAACATACCTTAGGTGCTCATACTTCCACACACCCTCATCTTGACCTTCTGGAGGTTCTAGGATTTTGTCAATATTGGAACAATCTGACCGAATGTTCTGCTGAATGTACTGTAACAGACACATATGTACACAAATGAATAAACATATACACTCTGATACAAAACTCTTCGCTTTCTGATGATCCAAAAGGTATGTTAGGAAGGAATTATTCTGCCATGAGTTTTTTTCTAGAAAACTAAGAATCCAACCCCTGCATCAGGTTTACTATCAGACTCAAAATCTGCACAACCAACAGAAGTTACATAGCGTTCCGAAAGTAAACAGTCTGTAGGGTTTTCCCTTATCTCTTAATATTTGGGTGTTGCTGAGCTGAAGAAACAAAAAAAACAAAAAAAAAAACAAAACTCAGCTGTGATTTTTTTTTGCCACACCACAGAGTAAAAATAATACACACTGTACTGCCAGAAAGGATGTTTACTTTTCAGAAAATGTTAATAGTGTGTTCACTTTTTTTTTTTTAGCAATTTCTTAAATATTGTGATAGTCAAGTCGAAAACTACACAAATCTACTCTCAACCCAATGTAAAATAAGCATGAAAGTAATAATCATCTTACATTCACTATGAAACTCAAATGATGTTTCTATCAGATGAGTTAACATGATTCATGACAACATTTTGTTGACTTCATCACTCACCAAGTCCTACGTCCTGTCCTGTCATAACGGTAAACGGCTGCAAATTGTATTATAGCTTACGTGGTACTAGCTGCCTGCCTGTTACTTGTTTTATATTGCATTCTTCAGAAGCATACCCAAAACTAAACCTATTTTATGAGGACACAATGCTGATGCATTCATGCTGGTATTCTAAGTATACTATGTTAAATACATCCATCCATTTAGTTGATGTAGTAATTAATGTATCCACCACCAAGTACTTTATTAAGCCATATTCTATACATTTGCGTCCTGTATCATTAGTGTTTTTCCTTCATTGAACAAAACAATTAATGCTTACAAGTCGTGACCAACCAGCAGTACCTCTTTCAATATTCATCAATGTTGACTAATTTCCAGGAATAAGTAATTACATTCGCAGTAAGATTTCTGGCGGCTTCATTGCTCATCAACCTCCACACCAAGCACCACCAAAACACTTCTGTCAGTCTATAAAAGGGTCAAAAATGAGGGGAGTGCTGAGTGACACACTGACACCTCCACTCACACGCGCACGCCCACACACAACATGTCAACACACCTGTTGAACAGCCAGGGTGCTGTCCATCTCCTCAAATGATTCATCCGGCCAGTTGTAGAAATCCTACACACAGGGGGAGGACAATTTTAGTCTACACTCAAACCGGACATAGCTGGCATTGTAACATAACCAATGCTACACAGTGTTAGCTGTCATTCTGCTAACCTGAAACATCAAGATCAAACCAACACTCGCCTTAAAATGTAACATTGTCATAAGTGGAATGACAAAAAATCATCACATTCAGATGTTTATTGTCTAAAAATTGACAAAGCGATACAAAAATTCACGAGAGAATATCTTACTATCAAATAAAAGCCCGACGTTTTTATACCACACACACCGCTACATATTTGCTAGCTAGCCTAACCAGTTAACATATGATAGAATGGGACTGCTTCCTGCAAGTGAACAGCTAAAAAAAAAAATTAACAACATACGCTCAGTTGCCTGTAAATGTTTGCTTCATAATTGTGTGTGGATGTTACTAAACAGATAAGCTATGTAGGTTTCTGCACAAGAATGAGTCTCAGAGATCATTGGGCTCTGAAGCAACGCCCAGAGTGCCTAAGTTAGCGTTGCTCCAGGAACTAGACGGAGCGAGAGCTAACGTTAGCTAGTTGGCTATTTCCAGGTCAGGCCCTTCCTATTTGTAGTCTGCGACCAAGCTAACGACAACAGACTTGAAATAAAAATAATTGACTCCGATGAGATGCAATCCTGTAGTCGTAAGGCGGTACTAACAGTTATTTACAAACGCTTTTGTCATGGAAAAAAGTACCTTTGCCTTGGTTCCAGGCCGATTCCTCCTGAGAACTGCAGTACCCTCCGCCATGACCATCTCGACAGAATACCCGGATGTTCGTCAGGCGCTGTGTTGTAGCAGCAGAGTCGGATGTGAGCTCAACGAGGAGCGGCACACTCAAATGGTATTAAAAACAAAGTTACAGTACAGTTTCACATTTAAGACACTAGATTGGTTTTCAGCTATTTACTTTTACTCCACTGGTTTGTATTTTTTCTACTTATGACTGACTATCCTGTGTAACATACATATCACTTGTTTTAATATATTTATAGTTGTTTTTTTTATTTTTTTTTTATTTTTTGTACATTAAACTACTCAACAAATCCCAGAAGTAGTCTATGTTCACACTGCTTTTTTTTTTAAGACACTGATCTGATGTTTACATCAACATGCAACTCATTCGTTGTTATAATTATTATATGTGACTTCAGTCTAAACTGCCAGATAAGATTAATCAACTCTGCACTGGAAGGAATCACGAGCTTGTTAAGTATTTCACCTGAATTCGACAACTACTTTTATGCACATGATCCCATTTTGGACAGATATTTAAATCCCAAAATAAGACAGTGTCTCTCACAGAAATGATTGCCTTCAGAAAAGCATAGTGGATGATCTTTATTTTATTTTTTCCGATGGTTAGTTTAATTATTCCACTGTAGTGCAGTGGCCTCCATAATGCATGAGATGGATTTTGTGTAAACCTGTATAATTTTTCTTATCCATTTACAAAAGTCAAAAGACAGCTGGACCACCAAATCAAGTTGGTCAGAGATTAGTGACACGATTCAGGCTTGGCTAAATTTAAGTATCAGTTATTACACATATACATAATAGATTTAAACTTATTACCAACTTAATAGTGTTGCTGTCAACATTTATATCATCTAGAAATAAGACTATCAATTACACATAGACCATTCTGCACTTCTGTACCTACCAAGGTGTCTGCAGTTTGCTAGTTAAAGTATATTTTGATTAGAATACTTAGTACTTTAATTCAGTTTATAATGCAGGACTTTTCATTTTAACATTATCTTTATGCTGTGGCATTTATATTTCAATGCTGGCATCTTTTCTCATAAATTTCAGTACATTAAAAGTTAATTTTTTTTTCATTCAAATGGGCTGACGTACTGTAGTCCACTAATGGCCTGGATGTGCAAGTCCTAAATCAGATAGATTAATGTAGATCAATTGGTTTACCTACAACAAAATCCCCAGATTTACCTTGGCAAGTCAGTTCTTATTATGTTTAAGAACCAGCTCCATCTGTTCCATTTTAACGTGTAAAGTGAATGCGAGTATGTTTAAAGTCACTTTGTAAATAGTATGAATGCATAAATAGGCAAAAAGACATTTGTCAACAGTTCACTTTTATTATTGTAACAAAACATGATTAGAATTATTTACAATGTCAATAACATAGAAAAAAGGAAAACAGACATGAATGAGGCAACTTAATTTCTTCTCCAGGGATGACTTTACATGTTCTACAGCAATGAAAAGAACTTGGACTCATTCAACGTATTTGCCAAGGATATCAGCATCACGGAACAGGAAATAGTCCTAAAGAACAGACTGAAAGTTAAAACCAAGTACAACAAAGAGGATGCACACATAATGGACTGGTTTGAAATAGACTTTACTGTACCTTGTCATCTAGAATGACTTTGGTTCCACCATATTCTGGCAGGAGAACCTTCTCTCCAACCTTGACACTGATAGGCTGTAGATCTCCTTTCTGGAAACATACATGTTAATGAGTTGGATCTTTAATGAAAAGAACCTACAGAAACTTCCTCTAAAACATGCTCTTGAACAGTACAGGCCTTGAATAAGCAATTACCTGATTGACAGAGCCAGGTCCTACTGCTACTACTGTGGCCTGCAGCACTTTGCCTTGAGATTTCTCTGGTAACATGATGCCGCCTTTTGTTACAGTTTCTGCAACAAATTTTTCCACTAGTACCCGGTCAAACAAGGGGAGGAATTTTCTGAAGGCCTGCAAATGACCACAAATTTCAAATGTTGGTTAAAAATTAATTAATTAATTAATTAATTAAAAAACACTTTTGGGTTTGTTATAAAATTCCTATATGACCAGACAGGAATCATCAGTGAGGGCTGTTCTGTTAGAGGTGGGGGAGGGGAGTTGGGGAGATTTGGAAGGAGGAGTTGAAGCGCAGGGGGTGGTGAAATCCAAGGCTACAGATAACTTAAGTGAAGACAGCCACCACACAATAAACCAGAAGCGCTGGCACAGATCTGATTTTTGTGAAGTCGATTACAGTAATAATTGCTGTAATGAAACTCAACTTCTTTTCATTATCTCACATATTTCAGGCACATGAATGAAGATAACAGCTTGAAAATGAAGAAAGAACCAGTTGTCGACAGGTTTGATAAGTGCAGATGTACAACTGACCTTGGGTGAAGGTTTTCTGGGAGAGGGATGGAAGAGGAGGGAGGATCACAGTTTAATGATTGGCTAATGTGGCCAGAGGAGGCGGGGTTACTCTTAATTCATAAGTTAGGTTCAATGTTTAAACCAACACATGGAAGGACAAAGCCTGCTCCTTTGCTGAGAAAGTACTTTGGTGAAAACTGATACGTTTTGGGACACACTCACTGTTGCAAAATCTGTCCACAAAAAGTGTAGGCGCCTTGAAAAGATGAACTAACCAAGGTTTTTTGTATTGCAAGATAAGAGTCAAGGCCAGTTCACCAATGTTCCAGAAGGCTATTTTTTTTCCCCAGTATTTTCCTTGTGTGGAAATATGATCAACTTGGTAATATGATGAGAACCTAAAATAATAATAAAAAAAACTACAAATACATGACAGAAAAAATTGAATGTTACTTGAAGTTGGTACACAATTGTTTCAGTAAAATGTGATGTATCTTACTTCATTTTATTGATCCAAAAGAAAACTGCTTGAGTTACTACTCATCTAATAGACAAAAAGACTGATAATAAAGTAATATGGCAGCCAGAAAAAAAACACTTTATAGCAGAAACATAATATCACTTCAAAGGTTATTTTCAAAGGTTATTTTCACAGGGAGAGAGGAGTTATAGGTTTTAATAGAAGTAGTGAGGAAGAGTTTAATGTGTTTGTGTAACATCCTATTTATACTGTGTAGTTACTGGTATTGCATCTAACATAGTGAATAATTATAACAGCGAGTAGGATATATAAAAAAAAAAGTGAGATCAAGTTTGGACAGTTTTTCCATTATGATACTACAAACTAAGGCCAGAGGGGAATGTGCAGATTGGTAAAGTCTAAATCTGAGTCATAAATGAAACTTGCAATTTATGTGAGACTTAGGATATCTAACAATTACACGTCACATGCAATAAATATATAGCACAAGAATATTGAGGGCTGGATTTATAATGCAACATAACAGTATTTTGTCTCTTCTGTAATAGGCTGCAGGCATGGGTAAGGTCATTAAGTCATAGTTAACGTAGCGGAAGCCGGAAATGGTGACAACTAGAGTTTAATTCATTCTTTTCAGTGACAAAAATGACACATTGGATGGACGTTATTCAGAAAGTAGCATTACAAAGACAAACTACTATATTTACAAACTGCCTCAAGATAAAGTCTGCTAATGGATTCTGATCTAAGACATGGATGTTCCATTCATCCACATGTGGCAGCTGTAGAGATGAATAACTGTATACGCTGGGTATTTACACACATTTTTAGAATTACCAGAGTGCTGATGTGAAATACATGGATAATTACTTTATATTCAGGCAGAGGAGATCATTTGTATCAGCTGTAAGCAGGCTTTCAAGTGCAACTAGAAGTTAATTACCAATAAGCAAATCTGTCTTCCTCACTTACGGTCCCTACAATGAAACGAAAGATAAACATGCAGGTATTTAACCCGTGTCCTCGTTTTACATCACTTCTTACTTGATTGACCTTGTCAGTTGATGTTAACGTAGCTAACATATCAGCTGCTAACATTAACTTAGCCAAGTCAGACTGCTAGCCATACGGTGTGGGATTACATTGTTAAAATGACCTACAGACAACAGCATAGACTTTATTATCAAATCAAACCCTGAACAAAATGTCTTACCATGTCTGATGTGTGAGACGTCTACGAGCGGCGTGGAGCAGCACCCCGATTTCTCCGTGAGCGAGGTTATATGACACACTGAAGGGGAATCACTCCACGTGAGGAAATATCCAGAAGATTTATGCGCATGCGCAATGCTGAGTTGAACTTTGTTTCCGATTCTTTGCCTTATAAAACATTTAAGTACTTATAAAACGACATCCCGTCACTTGCATTTATGTATATCAGCATTACAATCAATATAAAGACAGTTTCAATCACTTTTTTTGCGTTGTTCCAGTTATTTACGCAATCATGGTTAGAGCAACATTGCACAATGTCAACTTTGACCCTTATTTTTTTTCTCCAATGGAACACACGAAATTTCTGGAATTGTTAGCCCCAGAACGAGCATTACAAAGTATTCTAACGATTTCTCACAGTCTGCATGAATATTTATATGCACAATTTAAGAATAATATGATAAGAAAGCTTGTAGCTTTTTGGTAAGTATGACATACTTTTACCGAAAGCGTAATATGGCTAATTCTTCAGTTTAACTTTTGTCATTCATGGTTAGGGGCGTGCCGGTAAATTACCCGGATGTGATAGGCCATGTGCAGTCCCATCTCAAAGGCTCACTTGCTCCATACTGCTGTCCTCTCCTCCAGTCGTTATATCATTCCGTGTTGTAGACCTTGTAGTGGTTACAAGCTCTTTGCTGTAGAAGTAAGTACTGACATTTATGAAGTTGTTAAATATGCAAAGCTGATGTTAAAGATTGTGTGCTTTTGGCTAAAATTGTTTAATGTAAATCATATTGAGGTTGTAGTGAGCGCGACACTTCTCAGCAATGCTAGTTTGAATTACTGTTGGCTAACATATTCTTCTGTTTAGCTATAAGGACGTATATGTTATAATGTCTATATAGGAGTCAAATGGCTAGTCAGCTGTTATCCCAGGTGCCGTAATGTTGTTTTGTACGGATGTTGTGTTTTATTCAGTCCATCGTGACTCGTGTCTGATGAAATCTTTCCTTATTGAAGTCACACTCCGCCTGACTGCAAATAATTTCAGCTGCAGTACCGCAAAATCTTACTCAGAAGAAAAGTCCTCAACAATACGAGGGATGCGCGTTTTTGTTATATAGGAGTTTACGACAGTGTTAGGGTCAATCGTTAACCCTGGTCTGGTCAGGGATGGGGAATCAGTTCCGCACATGCTTTTACAATTTGACCTTGTGACGCACGACCTGAAGAGGACACGTGGGGTAACCAGGAACTGGTTTAGGGATACCTTCTTAAATTAACCAAGATGAAGGTCAACATGTTCAACTGTAACAACTAACTATTGTTCTTCAGTTAAGACTTTATTTTTAGAAGACCTGTTTGTCGTTATATCGGTGGTTTGGACACTACTTTGGACTTTATTGAACAAATGTTTGTTAAATCTGACCTTTAATTCTTTAATGTTATTTATTATCAAATAATCGTCTGCTCCAGCCTTTAGTATTAATCAAAAGTACACGAGTAGTAATTGAATGAATAGTTTATTCCACCCTTAAAAGTTTATCCACAGCTGTACATTTCAGGCTAGTTGTGATGTGTCACCTCTGGTTTGGGTATTTTTCCCCCCGGTATTTATTGTGGAAATCAGATTAAACAATTAGCCATCCCATTAGTGGAGGTTCATTCATTCATTCATGCAGTCGGTGGTGTATTTTACCACTAGCGACCACCGGGGGCAGAGTTGAGGTTTTCAAAGACCATGTCCTGATGTAACATTAGAAGGATGAGTGTGTTAATATAATGGTGCCTGTGTCTGATGCATTGCATACATTTGTCTGTCTTATTCTCTTGTAGAGATGTTTCGTTTGCCAACAATCATGAAACAGGTGAGGCCTGTGTGCAGGGCGCTCGCTCCTCACCTCACAAGAGCTTATGCAAAGGACGTCAAGTTTGGAGCTGATGCTCGTGCCCTCATGCTCCAGGGAGTTGATCTGCTGGCTGATGCAGTGGCTGTCACCATGGGTCCAAAGGTAATATCAAGTTTTGGCTGTTGTTTGTTAAATCCACCATCTGTATATTTACTCACTGGGTAATTACTTGAGGTGTGTTTTGAACCACTTTGACCCTCATACTTTTTTTTTAGCCCTTTATCTTACTGATATCCATCTCTGTTTCAGGGTCGCACTGTTATCATTGAGCAGAGCTGGGGGAGCCCTAAGGTCACCAAGGATGGGGTGACGGTAGCTAAGAGCATTGACCTGAAGGACAAGTACAAGAACATCGGTGCCAAACTGGTGCAGGATGTGGCCAACAACACCAACGAGGAGGCTGGAGATGGCACTACCACTGCAACAGTGCTGGCTCGTGCCATTGCCAAGGAGGGCTTTGACACCATCAGCAAAGGCGCAAATCCAGTGGAGATCCGACGTGGTGTCATGATGGCTGTAGAGACCATTATTAATGAACTGAAGAGGCTTTCCAAACCAGTGACAACCCCTGAGGAGATCGCTCAGGTAATTTTCATAAATCTTAAATTTGTAGGAAGCTGTGAAAAAGCACTATTTTTGGATTTGTAGTTGAGATGAATAAAATGTAATACTTGAACAAAATTCTTGATCTTATAGGTTGCTACCATCTCAGCCAATGGAGATGTGGAGATTGGCAATATCATATCGAATGCCATGAAGAAAGTTGGCCGCAAAGGAGTAATCACTGTCAAGGTTAGTCAGCATTTCAGTTCATGTAATGCGGGGCATTTGTATGTTCATAAAACATCTACAATCTAGTATCTGCATTTTGGATCTTGAAGTATCTTAAATATGATTCAACAAAATGTAGTGATTGAAGAAATGTAGTGCTTAGTTGAGGGGCACTGCTGTTTTGCAGGTTGAGCGAATGCCACATAGGATGAGGCCTTAACACAGTGGCCTGATTTTTACCCAGGACCTTGTTCCATCAGTCATCCTCGTTTCCTCTTTTGCTCCTGTCATTCTGTCCTTATTCACTGTATCTGTGCATTAAAAAAAAAAAAAAAAAATCAAATTAGAAGACACCTGCACATGTGAAAGAAAATGCCTAAATTAGTGACTTGGACACAAGGAGAAGTAGAAAAATGTAAGGCTGCTGTAAAGAGCTACCTTCTGTAGCATCACCAAAGATCACAACAAGCAAACGCTGCATTCATAATGGTCTTACTTTAAACCTGTTGAACCCACAGGATTTCTTGTTGCCACTCTAATGACTATAGAATTAATTGAGAGGAGGTGAAATGTGCAGTCTGTTACTATGTGACTCAAGGTCAACTTGTTCTTTACTCTTTAGGATGGAAAGACACTTCATGATGAGCTGGAGATCATTGAGGGTATGAAGTTTGACCGTGGTTACATCTCCCCTTATTTCATCAACACTGCCAAAGGTAAGGAACACACGTTAGCTGCTATTGCAGCTGGAGGAGTAGCCCAAAGGCTCAGTTTAAGCTGAACTATTTAATTCTGCGACTGTTTTTATGTTTAAGTGTAAAGAAAAACTTGAAATGAATTTCCTTTTCCCCACAGGTCAGAAGTGTGAATTTCAGGATGCCTATCTACTGTTGAGTGAGAAGAAGATCTCAAGTGTCCAGAGCATTGTGCCTGCCCTGGAGATCGCCAACCAGCACCGTAGACCGCTGGTCATTGTAGCTGAGGATGTAGATGGAGAGGCTCTCAGCACCTTGGTTCTTAACAGGTATGTCTGTTTCTAGTTTAGTTTCAGTCGGTGGAGTTTTTCGTCAGCATAAACCAATGATGGCAAGTATTTCAAATAACTGTTCAAAAGAAGTAAGTATCTAATTGTTTGATTTTTCAGGCTCAAGGTTGGGCTGCAGGTGGTAGCAGTTAAAGCCCCAGGTTTTGGAGACAACAGGAAAAACCAGCTGAGAGATATGGCCATCGCTACTGGGGGCACTGTAAGTTCACTCTTCAAATCTTCAAAAAAGATAAAGTGGGGAAAGTCTCTTTGTGGGACTTCCCTTTAACTACAACAGAGGACATGCACACTAATTTAAAAAAATAAATAAATTTTAACCTCTTTCCAGGTGTTTGGAGATGAGGCTATTGGTCTGGCTCTCGAAGACATCCAGGCTCATGACTTTGGCAAAGTTGGTGAGGTCCAGGTGACTAAAGATGACACCCTGCTGCTGAAGGGAGGCGGCAACCCAGCTGAGATTGAGAAACGGGCAGCAGAGATCGCCGAGCAGCTAGAGAGCACAACCAGTGACTA
This sequence comes from Ostorhinchus rueppellii, assembly GCA_030068375.1. Classification (NCBI taxonomy): domain Eukaryota; kingdom Metazoa; phylum Chordata; class Actinopteri; order Kurtiformes; family Apogonidae; genus Ostorhinchus; species Ostorhinchus rueppellii. Next base: position 22,009,916 of record JAQQZY010000015.1, read on the forward strand.
TGAGAAGGAGAAATTCAATGAGAGGCTGGCCAAACTGTCTGATGGCGTAGCTGTGCTGAAGGTGTGTTTTATAAGTGCACAGTGAGATTGGATTTGGAAATTCTTCGTAGCATCAGTTCACCATAAATTGCATTCAGAAATGTAAAAGTGCAAAATTACGTCCCATGTCAGATTGGAGGAACCAGCGACGTGGAAGTGAATGAGAAGAAGGACCGTGTGACCGACGCCCTGAACGCCACACGAGCAGCTGTGGAGGAGGGCATTGTGCCTGGTGGAGGCTGTGCCCTGCTGCGTTGCATCCCTTCACTTGACAGTCTGACGCCTGCCAACGCTGACCAGAAAATCGGTACGTAAAGCCCCAACATGATCTTCTTTTGAACACTTCTCTAACACAACCATTTCTCTTTTGAATCAGCTACATAAAGACAGTAATTTCCCACTTTTCAGGTATCGAGATCATCAAAAGGGCGCTCCGCATCCCTGCCATGACCATCGCTAAGAACGCAGGTGTGGAGGGCTCACTAGTGGTGGAGAAGATCCTGCAGGGACCAGTGGAGGTGGGCTACGATGCCATGCTGGGAGAATATGTCAACATGGTGGAGAAGGGCATCATTGATCCCACCAAGGTACAGTATTCATTTATTGTGTAATATGATAAAACTGCAAACAAGAAGTCGTTTCATTTGATTTTAATTCAACTGGCCAATAGTTTCCACTGAAAAACCACACTGGTTCTTCAGCATTCAGAACAGGTTTCTCATTCACCTTCATGTTACAGTTTCCACCAGCCAGAAATGGTGTATAATTTTACACTCCCTTCAAACACACCGTGAGCACAGCTACAACACTGCCTCTCAGTGGTGGAAAGGATAAAGTCTGTGCTGTATCAGTGTAGAACTTTTTTTGTGGCAAAGGAGAGATTAGCTTTTAGAACAACTTACCTTAATTTTAAAGGGGACTTTAAAGTTCAAATGATACTTTTCTCAAGAATCAATTATACATTTTTGCTTATTTCTGTTTAGTCATTTATCTATTTCAAGATATTACCGTGCATTTGGGCCGAAGTCATTCTATGAGATGAGAAATATAGCTTTATAATATTTGTGCATGTGTAATTCAATAAGGAAATGCTTTAGTGTCATTTAGTTTGATGTGAATAGTTTAAATGGATATGTGCTTTCTTAGCTAGAACTTGAAGTGTTATAAAGGAAAATGCCACTGAATATACAGTAAAAGTATGTGAACCCTTTGGAATTACCTACATTTCTGCATAATTTAATCATAAAATGTGAACTGATCTTCATCCACGTCGCAAGAATAGACAAAGACAGTCTATGTAAACGAATACCTCACAAACAATTGCATGTTTTTTATTGAACACGTAAATATTCACAGTAAAGGGTGGGAAAAGTATGTGAACCCTTGGATTTACGCAGGAATAACCACAACCAAACATTTACTGTAGTTGTCGATCAGACCTGCACAACAGTCAGGAGGAATTTTGGACCATTCCTCTTGTACAAAACCGTTTTACTTCAGAAGTATTCTTGGGATGTCAGGTGTGAATTGCTCTCTTGAGGTCATGCCACAGCATGTCAATCCGGTTGAGGTCAGGACAGTGTCTGGGCCACTCCAGAAGGCGTATATTCTTCTGTTCAACCCATTCTGTTGTTGATTTACTTCTGGGTTTTGGGTTGTCCTGTTGCATCACCCATCCTCTGTTTAGATTCAGCTGACGCATAGATGGCCTCAAGTTCTCCTGAAAATCTTGATGAACTTGGGAATTCATTTTTCTGTCCATGAAAACAATCTGTCCAGGCCCAGAGACTGCAAAGCACCCCCCAAACCCTGATGCCCCTTCCACCATACTTCAGAGTTGGGATAAGGTTTTGATGTTGGGGTGCTGTCCGTCCCCCCCCCCCCCACACACACACACACACACATAGTGTTGTGTGTTCTTTCCAACCAACTCAACTTTGGTTTCATCTGTCCAGAGTATTTTGCCCATAGTGCCTTGGAACATCCAGGTGCTGTTTTGCAAACGTGCAGCAATGTTTTTTTTGGACAGCAGCGGCTTCGTCTGCGGTGTCCTCCCATGAACTGCATTCTTGTTTAATGTTTTACATATGATAGTTTTGTCAGATGTTGGCATGTGCCAGAGATTTTATGCAAGTCTTTAGCTGAGATTCAAGGATTGTCACCTCATTGAGCATTCCACACTGTGCTCTTGCAGTCATCTTTACAGGACAGCCAGTCCAAGGGGTCAGGATCAGGATAAACTTTGTCCTGTAGTTCTACACATTGCTGCATTCACATTTGGGCACATACAATCACAAAACAACTTAAGTCACAAAATGTTAGTCAGCATAATCACAATTAAGTATTACACCTAGTTCATATATTGCACCCTTCCCCCCCCAAGATTTAATAAATAGAATAAAATTGATGCAAATTCATTTAAAAAGATGGGAGTAATTTCATTCTTTAAGACTAAAAATTTAAAAAGCATTGAAACTCATATATTCAGAACATGGGTAGTTTTAAAAACCAGACCTTTGGCAAGGTTGAATAAAAGACAGAGGACTCGGGGCCCGTCGATCAAAGCTGGCTTCTTATTTAATAGTGCTCTGGATGATGGGAGAAAAGAGTGGTTGTAACGTTTGGTTTTGCACCTGCTTGCTCTATAGCGCCTCCCTGAGGGTAAAAGCTCATATTCTGGGTGGAGGATATGAGATGGGTCTTTAAGGGTTCTGTGAGCCTGATGAACAACTATCTGTTCATGTGTTAATTGAGTGAACAAGAAGAGTAGCAACAGTGCTGAACTTTCACCATTTATAGACAATTTGTCTGACAATGGACTGAACATCAAGACTTTTAGAGTTAGTTTTGTAACCCTTTCCAGATTTATGCAAGTCAACAATTCTTAATTCTAAGTCTTCTGAGGGTTCTTTGTGCAAGGCGTGGTTCACTTCAGGCAATGCTTCTCAAGAATAACGAGTTCAAAACTGGTGTGTGCTTTTTATAGGACAGACCAGCTTTAACCAACATCTCCAATCTCATCTCATTGATTGGACTCGAGGTTGGCTAACTCTTGACTCTGATTCGCTCTTGGAGAAGTCTTTGCCCAGGGGTTCACATACTTTTTGTACCCTGTACTGTGAATCTTTTCTCGTTGTGTTCAATAAAAACATGTAATTATTTGTGAAGTATTAGTTCAAGCAGACTGTGTTTTTCTATTTTTGTGACTTGGATAAAGATCATATCACATTTGATGCAGAAATGTGGGTAATTGCAAAGGGTTCACATGCCTTTTTTTGCAACTGTAAACTGATTATAACCTTTTTATTTTTTGTGCATCCCATCCACAGGTTGTGAGGACAGCACTGTTGGATGCTGCAGGAGTAGCGTCACTCCTCTCCACCGCCGAGGCTGTGGTCACAGAGATCCCGAAGGAGGAGAAGGAGATGCCAGGAGGTGGCATGGGTGGTATGGGTGGAATGGGTGGAATGGGCGGAGGCATGGGTTTCTAAACCAACCTTTCTGACATGCTGTACAGACTAATAGGCAGAGTGGTGCAGGGGGGGGTAGCAGAGAAGGAGAAACGATCCTCGAGAACCTGCACCCACCTCCACCAAACATTGCCCATACTGACTCTCTGACTGGCCATGAGTATGCTGGAGCTACATGTGGTTCATGATGATCCCTACTACTACATGAGTCCGCCCCTCGCCTCAACGAGGAGCCGGCCTCGCCTGACTCTGTGCTTTTCTGTCCCATCCACCCAGTCTCCTCAAATACTGGATTTTAGAGTCCACCGAGTCCAGTCACTGCACCAGAACCCTCTTCATGCCTCCGCTCAGTAACTCCAGTGGCTCTGTTCAGTGAAACATCAACATATGCACAATATTCATAATGTCAAATGCTCACCAGAAAGAAAAACCTTAATACAGGTGATGCCATTTAGATCTTTGACTAAAATGCTCCTAAAAGAATTTAACAAAGTATACATATTGCAGAAAAGCAGAATAAGCCAGGAATGTGTCACTGTCCTCTAGTTTTGTTGTATTAATTCTTTTGTGTTTTTGTTTTTTTATATATGTCATGGTTTTGGCCATTTAGTATTATTGGTGCAAAATCTGTCATGATGATGATTAAATCGATTTTGTTACAAAGCTGAGCATTTTCTGTGACTCACTGATATGACATTACTGATCTGGTGATGGAGGGCTGATCCTGTTTGACGTTTCCATGTCACTTTTTCTACTTGATTGGGTGAAGAGTGCCTAAATTCTAAGTATCACCAGGGGCCTATCTATGTAAAGGAAAAAAAAAATTAAGTTTACTGCGATTGTCAGCATTGTTAGTCTTTGGAAGTCCCATTAATACTTGCAACGGTGCATTTTTCATGTGATTGCCCTTCGTAGGGTCAGCTCAGTGTTGAGTTTACTACACACGGATGATTGTACGTGAGAGGGGACAAGGAGGCTGATGAGCCAGAGAGGTCAGGCTCTAGTTACAAAGCCGATTGGACCATTCAAGGTCTCTTCTAAAAGTCTAAATGTGAAAATGTGGTGTCCTTGTGTTTAACATTGACTTGGTTTGTTTGACAGCTCACATCTCCCCTCACACACTCTGCTTTAGCTTGAAGTCATAATTGGCTGCGTAGGCAGGAGAACTACAGAAATGACATGAAGAATAGCTGGTGTTTCCCTCAAAAGAAAAGCGGTGATCATACAAGCTCTGTTTTGTATAATGTAGTCATTGTGATTATTCTTTTTTTATTTAATAAATACAATTGTTCTGATGTATTTATTGCTCAAGTTCTTTTTCAATATTTCCTTTTTGCTTCTAGATGATGGTGAAACTTGGCAATTCACATTAGTACTTACAGGTAGATTTGTTTTTTATTACTGCCATATAAAGTAGAGCTTAAATGGGCTTTTTCATTTGACAATTTTAGCTTGAAGTGATCTTGAGCAGCAGTCATCTCCACAAGGTCCACCGAGGAGCTGTCATGGAGATTATGATCATATATTTGTTCATATACAGGGTAGCAGTCATAGCAGTGTTTGAAATGTGATGAACCCTTTGAGGAATTCCCAGTTTTTCTGGTATAAAAGGATTTCAGAAAAGATATCACTCATGATAAAACTTCATATATCTATTATAAATGTATTTATTTCTATTTATTCACTTGCTATTTTAGAAAATTATCCAAAATGAAACATTTGTGACAAAAGTGAACCTTTAACAGTTCCTTTGAAGGGGACATCAGTGCTGTGTATTACTGTCAGTGAGAGGGTAAGTATGAGTTTGGGAATCCCTGCCTCAGTTACAGAAAATCTTGGGTTTTTTTTTTTATTAGATACTCATGTTGACAACACAGGTTTGTGGACGTATGCCACAGCCCAGTGGGTTTCCATTGTTCAGTTTCTGGAGTTGTGTCCGATTTCCATTGTGTTTTAAGTCTTAATGTATTTAAGTAGAAAAAGGTTCATAAACTTCATTCCATCTGTCTTCATTAATTCTCAATTTCTGCACTTGTATTAAAGGCCTGTCTTTTGTGTGTATAGTACTGGGAATATCAAATACTATCAATGACTTCCAACATCATTTTAATATTTCAGCTACTATCAATACTTAACCATATTTTGTCCCATTAAAGGTCACACTTTGCCCTGTGTCAGGAGCACTATTTTCGGACCCTATGACAGCTTGTTTAAATGCATTCCTGCTTCATTCCAGTGCCAGTTCTATTCTTACTTCTCACATGATGACATTATTTATGTCCATCCAAGGGGGCATGACCCAGCATATTGATAATTGCACACATATGCAAAAAACAACAATCAGTCAGTTTGTTTTTTAGAAAAACATACTTTATGAATCATGCAATCAGTATGTCTTACTGAAGTTACTCAACATATAATTTACACAAAAAACATTTCCCTTCCCCTGAAACACACACATACATCTGAAATCTTAAAAGGAGTCAAAAGGTCTTGCTACTGTGATCTTCAAACCAATATTTACACTTTTACTTAAACTACGTAATAAATATAACATGAGTATAATGTTTAAAAATAGTGATAAATGTGCTGCCAGCAGGCCAAGAGGCACTCTGTGAGTGTCATGGGTTGAACAGTTGGAATTGTTGAAAGGTTTCAGGGTGGCAGATCCCACTGAAACAGCATCTGGACTGACAGGATCTGTCAAAGTGTGTGACCAGGTCTTTATTAAGCCGCCTTGGGCCCTTGTGGATATGTTGCTTACTTAGCTGCATTAAAAGTAACACTTACACTGCCAATATTGCACACTTAAAAAAATAAAAACACCCTCTGCTGTATCATTTAGCAATTCTTATGTCCAGCATTGCTCCTATAATAAAACCGAGAGCATAGTGTGTGTGTAACATAAAGAAATAAACATGATCACCCTCCCTATTGAAAACGAAGCAAACAAACAGTTCAGCGCCTTCAGACAGGTGTTTGTACTCCTGACAGTATACAGTCCATATCTATCTACAGTCACTACATCCCCGTCAGAGAAAATATCTGACTTAATATCACATCTAAAAGTACAATTCCAGACACAGTGTCTAACCTGCCTCTGCCCTTTATGTAATTACAGTATATGGTCATCTGTGGAGAAGGTGCCATTGTCTTTCTTAAATGAGTTAGTTTTTAGAGGGCTTGGCAGCAAGAATTTCAAGATTGATTTAACTGGGCTATTTATGACCTTTGCATTCAAGTTTCTGGACCCTGATTCGATTGGTAATGCTGGTCAGGCCATCACATACAGACAAAAGATTTAGTGCCTTGGCTCTGACCTCTGCTTTCAGGTTAGTGAAAATTAACCTGAAACAAGTTCACAAATATCAATCTGAAATTGCATACTTTTTACATCAGAAATCTGTAGCTGTTTTCAAGTCCGTTGTGCTTCAAAAAACACAAAGATTATTACATGTCGAACAACTTATCCTCATTCACTTGCTTCACTGCTATAACCACTGTTTTAGGATCCAAGATGTAGAAATAAAAGACGTCTTAACACCATTTTGAGAAATGTAGTTTCAAAGCTCTTTCTCAATTCTAAGAGTAAGGCAGAATTGTAGCATAAAACTCACCAACTCGAGCTACACATCAAATGAAAAAGAAAAACACATGAATTAGTCACACCTACACACTTACTCAAAACACAAACAGGTCCCTGAGTAGGTAATACTTATTGTCATTCATTTCCTCATTTTTCAACCCTGAGTCAAACTCCAGCTGAATGCTATGTAAATCTGTTTCATGGATAGAAGAAATATACAGGGGAAATCTGGAATTGAAATGCAATGACCCCAAATAAGCTGAGATGACAGGTAAATACATTTCCTTTCCAATCCAAAATTTGCACAAAAACATGTACTTTAATATATTTGTACTTTCAAAAGATCCATTACTTTGAGGTCCATATAATCGAAAGTGACTGCACAATTATGTTGAGTCTTCAATCTTTATCCCAATGCTGCAACTTCCATTAGCCTCACCTGAACTTACACCTTTTCTCTTCTAACATCACCTGCATGCGATTCTGTCTTACATGAAATGGTAAATCCAAGAGCACTATCTCCAATACATCACATAATCTGGCACACTAAAGACAAAACTGTAGAAATACATTATTTTTTAGCATTTAATCACATACCCTAATTATTAACAGCACCTACAGACGTATTCAAAGTAGAAAAAGGCTAAACCCTCACAGGTTAGAACAGGGGTGAGCTCTGTCCCAATGTAGCACGATACATTCTGATAAAAATGACCACTTTTGTTGTCAAGTGTTTATAAAGATGTAGGCAGTAGCAACAGTAATAACCTTGAAGTAGTAATACAGTGGTTAGAGCAGTGTATCAAGCTTATTATATGTAAATCTATCTATGTGTGATGATATGATTGCTTTATGTTGTACAGGTGAAAATCACATTTGGTATCAAGTCAGTAGAGAGCTAACCATTACCTGCATCCTTTTTTACCAGGTTGCACAATTTGTTTAGTTCAGAAAACAATGAATTGTAGAAATAAGCTGGCATGGGCAGCACCAATGACACATGCAACTGGTGGGGTTGCAGGTAGTGGCACAGACCTGACATCAAATTCATAACTGTGCACTATTTATGGATACGTCAATGTTAGAAAATGAGCTAGGAAGTTGTTAGTTATAAACTTGGTCTTTGCTGTGAGAAAGGCACTGCAGCTTTGAGTTAGAACACAGGTAGGCTCTTCTTTCTCTGATGGTCTCTCCTCCCTTTATTCTTTGTGGCATCGGCGTTGGGCATTGTGTGTGTGTGTGTGCAGCAGGAGTAATGCTATGTGTGGTGGACCTCGTGGAACATGAGCTCGCGAGGGATGACCGTCTCAGCCCCGTATACTTTGGAAGCACGGCGTTCAAATGCTGAAACCATCTGCTTCACCACTTCATCAAAAAACATGTGAGCTAGCTGTGAGTGGAGCAGAGAACGGAATTCAAAGGAGATCTGAGGAGGAGAAGAAGAGACGATGATGGATTAGTAGATGAATTTAATATTGTATGTATGGATTGTGTAAGTACTTAGAGTTTGGTACTGATCCAAAGAGAGATACAACACTGGTGTGCAGACCTGCCAAGTTTAAGACGATCTACATTTTCATTCTTTCGCATTTAGAAAATTGCTACTTACCGCAAAATCCACAGTGCATGTACGAGGGTATCCAGGGAGGCCAGGGCTGAAACGCCAAACTGTTTCCAAATGATTGAACAGTTTGCCCTCTGAACAGGATGCCTACCAAAAAATATGAACATACAGTACATAAACATTCATTGCAACTGGTTTCTGGGAGAAAAAACTTGAACAAAGAAGGCCAATGAAATACAATGACCAAACTTCCATTTTTGGATCTGCTGACATTTAATGTGATATTGCATCAGGACCTGTGTTGTCACTTTCCTAAAACAATGAGTCATTGTTTCAGATTTTTCAGGAAACACATAAAACTTAACCAGAAATTGAACATTTGATGACTTAGGCGAAAAAGTAATTTCTGTCAAAAAATTATTATTATATTTTTTAGAAAGGTGACTATTTGATTGTTACAGAAATTTTAAGTCATCTTAAACATTTAGGAAAAAAAAAAGTACAATTAACAATGAATTTTTTGCCATGAAAATCTCTAAAATTACTGAAAATAGAGAGGAATTTGTCTGTTGACCCTTCTTCCAGCAGAATTGATTCATTTTGCCAAAACAAATAGGCAACAGTACTGTACCTTGACCATGTGGGGGCGCACTGTGGTGACGAGGGAGGTGTAGTTCTCCACCACAGGTGGAAAGCCCACAGTTAGCTGGGCCTTGCAGTATCCAGATCGTTTGAACACCACCTCGGACTTCTTACACCAGGGAACAAAGAGCCGATAGTTTTCCACACCAGCTACCACGTCATATATCTCCTGCATGGAATACCTGAACAAGCAGAGGATGAGAGGAAAAAACACAAGCTCTAAGTGTGTAACGATGTGCATACATAGCAACACATCAGGATGTGAAGGTCAAAAAGTATATTACATAAAATACTAAATGAGGCCATAGGGTACAAGATTTTATGGTCCAGTACAGTCTGAACTAGGTCAGAGAAACAGAGACAGGCTGAGAGAGTGAGTAGGAAAAAAATGACAAACAAATCAAAATGTAGCCAAGAATTAACCAACAAAATAAAGTTAAAATCCTACAAATTACAACTTATAGTGACCAGGTTAACAGGTGGAAACCACTCCCTCACTACTGTTATGTAACTGCATCACCTCAGCTAAGGGAACATAGCTGCTCCTGCTTGTGTCTATTAATACAAACAGATTTAGTGATTATGACCTCTCTTCGGAACACTGAGTAACATTCAATGCGTCACAGAGACGTATGTATAGAACTGCAAACAATACTGAGGGAATGCATTCACAAACCTACAAACTAAAATGAAACTTTTATGATTACAGAATTATTCATGAGTGCAACAAACCACTAAATATCAACTAAGAAAAAGGTCTGTATAATTTATTAGAGCCCAAAATAACAT
>JAQQZY010000015.1:22020105-22042383 GCA_030068375.1 Ostorhinchus rueppellii
TATTCATGAGTGCAACAAACCACTAAATATCAACTAAGAAAAAGGTCTGTATAATTTATTAGAGCCCAAAATAACATCTTTGTATGAAATCTGTTCTGTAAATTGGACAAAGAAAAGAGATTGGAAACAGCCTTTTTTTTTTTTTGCATATTTGAAAGGGGAAAAAATCAAGTCATTAAGTGATCATTAAAATAATTGCACATTATGTATCTCAGTCAACTGTTTTCATTACTGCAGCTCTTGTGTCATTTAATTACTATTACATTATTCATTTTTTTTACTTTTCAACTTCCGAAATATGATGTTCTAAGAGAAGGAACAAATCTACATCTGTAACTGTACTGCTTAAGCACTACATATGAACAAAACTCACCCAATGATGCGTCGTTCTGAGTACTCCTTCCTCTTAGAGAAGGAATCAGCCAGGTTGAAGAAGCTGCGAGCGGGCAACATAATTCCACGGCCTGGCATGGCTGCACTCCACAGGGGAGACACACGTGTCATTAGGATCCCACATGAAGACAGGTATCTGATCACAAAACAAACAAAAGCACACACAGGATAAAGAGAACCTCAGTGAGGATAAACATAGTGTATATACTAACCGATCATAAGCACTAAAACTGACAGGATGAGTGTTTAATGCTGTGAGTTTTCTCTCCATATTCTAACTTCAGATACATTCTAAATAATAGTATTTGGTAATTGTATTTAATATTAACTTAGATCACAAATGTATCTGTAACCCTGTGTGATCCATCTTTCTCTGGATAAACTAGAGTACACTGACCCCATTTCTCATTCTAAATCCAGAAGGTAATTACCCCAGAATATCTGTAAATGTAGAACAAAGCAACTGGCAGGACACTGGGAAGCTCTACCAAGCATTTGTGAGTCAAATAACAGAGGACACTGCCGGTAAATCACAATGGAACAATGTCAAGGGCAACAAGTTACTTACTGAGGCTACAGGTTGATTTTTAGGGTTTTAATCTATTATCACCAGCTAATAAAAGATTAATACTGCTTTTTCTATTGCTATCCTTATCAGTCCTCTTATGAAACCAATTACCTAACCACATTACCAGAATGTGCTTTTAATCTTTATCTGGCATGAGTGAATTTACCAAAAGCCTCGTTAGCTGTGCTATTTTCTACAATATGTTGTTGGTTAATATATTACACAGTAAGTAACTCAAGACAATTTATGGACAGCCATTTTCAAACAAAAAATTATTTCATCTTATTTTATGTGAATAACCTGTGCTACACATCTGTCTTATAGCACTCAACACTGAATGTCTCTATTGAAAGAAACAGTTAAGATTTATAAGTCCCTTCGGAGTGTATGAGTTTTTTTGTCTGGATTTTCCATGGTCACATTTGATCTGTTACTCAATTAATCTAAGCATATTATGAGCCGATAGGACCCTGACAATGTTATTATGTCAGATCCTTTTTCATGAAATAGAGAGGTTTTCATTCAGCACCAATGATTAAAAAAGGCCTCACATCTGATCATGTGTAACCTTGAAACTCTGAACATACAGCTCCGATTAAGATCATCTACTCATGCCAGCAACAGCCTGCTGGGTCACTGTGAATGACTACTACTCATGGAGCTGTCAGAGTTTGATTTGCCCAGTGTGCCCAGCTGTCACCCACATCATCTGTGGCACCCTGTTCTACAATGTCTCTGGCACTGAACAACTTGCAACATTGCATGCCTCTCATGATATACTGTTATATTTAACTAGTTGTTATGTCACAATTTAACATGACATGATAATATTTATGTCATCGTAAAACCTATTCTATCCTTTTCATTGTGTTTTGCTTGGTGTTCTCATTTCATTCCTGACCTACTTTGAGTGTTTGGCAGAATCCACTCTCTAGTACCTGAAATGTGATACGGTTGAAACATGGCACTGACCTCAAACTGCAAAGACCATGCACCACAGATATGTTGAGCAGTGATTGGGAAAGAGGCCTAGAAAGCAAATGAGGATGGTGTGCACTTCCCATTCATAAAGGTGAAAAGTGCAAAAGCATGTCTGACAGAATATAGATAGGTCCGTCAGGTTGAAAAAAAAAAAGGTCCCACAAGTTTACTGACACAAGGTGTGCTTCAGTCATCTCATGGGAAGACAAAGTAGGAACCATTACCCTTTAGAATAGGGATGGGAATCGATAAGAATTTAACGATTCCGATGCCATTATCGATTCTGCTTATCGATCCGATTCCTTATCAATTCTCATCGGGATGAAGGAATAAAAAAGTGAAAACAGGTATGTTCGCATTACTGGTCTTTTATATTTACATTGCAACAGAAAAAATATGACATGCAGTATATACAAACAATAAGAACAGATGACGCCGGGCCAGTTTTTTATTTTATTTATTTATTTCCGGGGGGGGGGGCATACAGTGAAAGTGAAACTAAAGACCTTTTACCAATTCCTCTATTGCCGCATTTCTGCGACGTGTGCCGGTTCGACCCGGTCCATCTCCTGTTTTTGTGTACCTCATTTCCTTTTCTCTGCCTTCGGAAACTTGTATTTGAAGGGATAAGACGTTAGTTGCCCGAACTGGAACTGGCCCCGGATGGCGTCCTGCCGCTAGGTAAGCCGCTAAATATTGAATCTAACGTATTAATTACATGCTGCGTGGATGAATGTTTGAACATATTGGAGGGATTCCACCCTTTAGAAGAAATGGAAGCTTTGACAGTGTTTCACGTGGACGTTGTGTTATCTGTTTAGACCGTTTCTGTTTCAAAGCCATATTGGCTATGTTCTGACCAAAACAGCGTACGTGTGACATTATCGCGGATGCGCAACGAAGGCGGAATCGACAAGCAGAATCATTAAGCAGACAGGCAAACGATTCCAAGGAATCGAGCTACTGGGAACCGGTTCTCAAAAAGAACCGGTTCTCGATTCCCATCCCTACTTTAGAAACATCAGATTTAAGCTGTGCTTTATTGTAAGAGAGTAATGACAATGTTCTTATCTTACACAACAGGTGTGAGCTGGCAGGGAGGCATTCCCTGACAAAGCAATGGTGTGGAACTTAAAACTTCAGATAAAATGGACCCACAGATATTGTGCAACACCAGGTAGGAGCAACACATGTTAATCGATTGAAATACGTCCTGGAACATTCTTAAGACCCTCACACCAGTAGAGGCATGATAGTAAGGCTGTTTAGTTTATTTATAACTATATTATATGAAACTTATAGATTACAATTTTCATCAAATTCGACTTAATCATTGTACATAGCATTACATTAATCTTCAGAGCTATTATTTGTTCATTAGGGGATTTTTAAATAGATCATATGGCCAATTATAAAGCATGAGATGTTATTACACTAATATAATTCAATTATATTACAAGCTGTTATAATTAGCTCAATTGTTACTGATGAAAGTGCTTGGCATAGTGAGGTAGGATAAAGTATGGCGACAACATTGTGTTTTTTCAGAGAAAATTTATGTTGGCAATAAAAATGTGGGCATTGTGGTAATAAAACGCTTATTTATAGGACATAACGTAAGCCAGAAAAAAGGTCAAGCTTTTTGGGCTACCTTTACACTACTGTCAGTGTGATTAGCATTCCTAAATTACATTAGGCAGTGAGACAGGATGTAACAATAGGCCCTGTTGACTAATCGATCATCAACAGAGGAAGGTATTGGGGGTGACAAAAGGTTTGACTCACAAAAGCTTATTTACAAACCTTAGCTAGTTGGTTTACGTTATTTTTTATTATCTTTCAGTTTAGCTAAATGGCAGCAGATATCAAGTAGGCTGTCTTGACCAAAACTGATATGATGAAACTGAAACTATGATTTTCATCACGCCCGATTACATCAAAACATTAGTAATGCTAATAACAAAACACTGCTGATACTAAAGTTAACATTACACTAGCTCTCTGTTGAGGTGTGCCTTTCACTTATAAATGTCAGAATAACACAAGTATCAAAATATCCATACGTTACCTTACGTTATTCCTAGTTTTTATTTCTCTGCTGGCTGAGGAAGGTAGCTGTTTCACACACTCCGCAACTTTTCTAAGGCTCCGTCCACCTCTCGCCATCTTCCTTCTTTGACGAATTTCTTTGCTCGCTTGTTAATGCCAGATGGAGCTACACTGCCCACACAAGAGTCCCGCCCATTCGGTACGTATCCTACAAATACCAAGCTACGATTGGAGGACCGTTACACAGAAAAGAATTGGATTGGCCAGTAATGTTGTTCATCATTAAAAAAAAAAAAAAAAAAAAGAAAAGACTCTGTTTTGCGCGTTCACGAGAGTGCACACGCAGGAATGTCACGAGATGTTGGCTCCGATTACGTCTGTCGTCCTGTGTAACCTTATACGCTGAAGTTCTGTGTACTTTAAGGTTACTGCAGTGTGACCACTGGCTTTTAATCTTTCCAACTTCTACAGTCTTTTAAGCCTACTTTTCGGTCATATAATTATATGTCAAAAGTGATACGCTGTGGTACGCTACACTATATAATTGGTATAATTTATGCATGGAAGTGCGAAGTTAATAGTAAAAAACAAAACAAAACGCACATACACTTAATATTACTATTGCACACAGGAAACGTCGATGATGAACAGTAAACAATTTGCTTCAATTTGTTCATGTTTTTGTTTAAGGTGTTGTTGATTATGGGTTAATGAGGAAACTATTTGACTTTTAGATATGCAGTTGGAGTATTTGTAACATTTAAGTAGGAATAAGAAAAGCATTCTCATCAAAGGAAAATCTGCCCAAACCATCTCTGCAACACCCTTAGTAATGCTGAGAACATCTGACCGACACCCACCATTTTACAGGACAATAGCCACCTCCAACATAGCCCTTGTGCAAACAAGATCTATGGGACTGAAATCCACAAGCCAACCACATTCTTCAAGAGTTATTTATTACCCCTTCCCCCAAAATTGGAGACACAGATAAGAGATGGAATGATTCATCCCACCCTGGTCTCTGCTGTGTGCTTGCACACATCCACAAATCCACACATTTTAGAGATTCAAAAGATTTCACTTGAGGTCTTTAATTGGTGTACTTTTTCCTTTTTTGCACACAATTATTCACCTTTACTTGAACATTTCGTGCACATTTTGCAATTCATATCTTGTGTTCTCCTTTTGTTTATTTTATGTCTATGGTTGATAACAACAAATCAGAAAACACTAAAACATTACTGCTGAAAATGCTAATGCTAATGAAAATGCTAATCAGTAACGTCACAAATATTTTATTAAATATTAACACATTTTCTCAATTTTCTAACAGTTTATATGTCTTTTCTACTACAATGAAGAGGTAAATATTTTATTATTTCTAGTAAAAGTATATAGCATCTTAAATATGTTTATCTTGAATATTTATGCTAAAATGAAAAATTAGGTGTCAGTTTAAAACCATCTTTCCCCTTATTATAATAATTTTAAAGCCTTTATTGGTTAAAATAATAATAATAATAATAATAATAATAATAATAATAATAAAGTAAAAAAATTAATCACTATCAAAATTGACTCATAGTGATGACGTTTACTTTTCATACTTTAAATAGGCTACAGTTTGTAAATAATTCTTATATACTTAAGAACTATTTAGACTACCTTCAATGAATTAATAAGCACACATTTGTAACAATATATTTATAAATAAGTGCCTCAATTCTCCTTAACTGCCCTGGGATCAGGGCAGTTAAGGAGAAAGCGGATATCAGTTGAACACACTTCCGGTCTCTAAAACGAAGAACTACCACCAAAATGGCGAAGGTCGCCAAAACGCACGAAGGTAAAGTATTGGCAAAATATCTAAATTCCGCGTGTTTTTAGGTTAGCTTTCCCACGAATAGGATGTAGCAGGATAATCTGTAAGCAGGGGATTGTTTTGAGATGCACCTAACTGTGGAGAGCCGTCTTGAAATGGGATAATGTTCAGGTCAGGGTACGACGCAACGCGGACGGTTCAGATAATGGCGCTGGATGTTAGCAATGGTAGCTTACTAGCTAATTATGCAGGATTTGTCACCGATTTAGCCTTTTCGGGCTAACAAATATTTATGTCACAATACAGCTCCAAATGCTTTATGTAGTCTTTCGGTATGCATTGACGATTTAAATATTATCTATGTAGCACCCGGTGTCGTTTTTCTGAAACAAGCTTCATGTGGCTAACCCAGTTACCGTAAGCCTCAGTTTACAACACGGCTCACGTTGTAGATACGTCTATTGTATTATAGCGTTATAATGGCGTCCTCAAGCCGTTTGCACCTTTGTCATTGCGTGGGGAAAGTCGTTTAACTGAAGTCGAAAAAGATTGTGGGTTTTGTTTTTTGGAATATTACCAATTACGTTATTTCACATCGTCCCTTGTTTATGTCTCTTTAGACATAGAGGCCCAGATCCTGGAGATCCAGGGGATGAAGGCTACCCTGCTGGAAGATGGAGAGCAGGGTGTTGGCCTCGATTCCACTGGATTTTATGACCAGGAGATCTATGGAGGTAGTGACAGTCGCTTTGCTGGATATGTCACTTCCATTGCTGCCAATGAACAGGAGGATGTAAGTATTTAAACAATACACGTATTCATCGCTCAAGTTTTCATTGTAACAGCGCACTGTATTTTCATCCTCCTCCTGCTTGTAGAAATTTATGATTTGCAGGTGCTTTTATCTGTTGAGCTGGGTGAATTTTGCCATCTTGGTAAAATTTGACTAGACAATTTTTTTTATTTTTTTTTATTTCCTCAGGATGATGAAGATGACGCATCAACAAGTTTGTTGGGACAAAAGAAACCAGGGTACCATGCACCGGTGGCAATTCTCAATGCCATTCCTCAGTCAGATGAGCAAGTATGTGTTTATTTGTACTAGGAATACACATTTTGATCACTGTTTTGCAGTTATCTTAAAACACCAGCCAATAAATTGGAAAATATTTAGGTGTCATTTTCAAGCCTTTTTTTTTTTTTTTTTTTAGAAGAATAGTTATTTTTGTTGTTCATTGTAAATCCTACAGAAATACACTAAGCCCATCTTCTTTTACAGTACGATCCATTTGCAGAGCATCGTCCACAGAAAATAATAGAGCGGGAAGATGACTACAAACTCAGACGCAGACAGATGATCATCTCACCTGAACGTCTCGACCCTTTTGCTGATGGTAAATTTGAATACTTTTTGTCTTTATTACATCTCCCCATTTTCTCCCCCTTTTCACGGTTCACTTTTTGTGATTCCCTTTCATGACTCCCTATGGCTTCACACTCATAGTTTTGCTGTTCAACCCTTCGACCACTATGCAATAGCTTGCTTCCCAGACTTGATGCCTTCCCTGTGGTCAATCCTTTGTGGTTCAGGGACATTTTGTGTCATTGTATGCTTTTCACTGAATATGGGACCTATTTGAATGAACTTGCCCTTTTCAACAGGCCATCGGGGTTCATAGATTGTGATTAGCAGTTTGGTTGAAAAAATTGTAGAGGATCACAGTTTGTCCTAGTGCATGCAGTGAAATAAAATTAAGAGGCGGTAGGGTTACCATGCTTTTAAGTGGGACAGGTGGTTAGGTGCTCCAATCAATGAAATAGTAGCTCACCTAACAAACATGGGTCGCAGATGGGTTGTGTGTGAGTCGAAGGGTTAACAATCCCATGTGACCTTGAGCATAATTTTGAGGGGGAAGTGCAGTGTTCTCATTTTGTAGCAAATGAGGAAGAGAGACAAGAAATTAAGGGTGTAATTCACCCGTCAATGTACTTTTTTTTTTTTTTCTCAAGTAGTGATGCTCATAGATCCATGCTTTATGTGCTAAGACAGCAGGGCTGTCTTTGGCTTGGTTCACCCAGACGCATCAGTGTCCAAGGATATAGAGGAAGCTGTTATGTCAGTATAGGGTTTCTGTTGAATTTTGTTTATTAAACGTATTTACACAGCCTTTGTGTCTCAGCATAGAGCACTCTGAGACAAGTTAATTTAAACATTATGTATGACTAGCTTTTGTCACTGATCTGATGATCAAAATTTCTTTGGAGGTGATTGTTTTATCTTGCTTGCCATGAAATCACCTTTTTATGGTTCTGTCAGGCTCTTTCCTAGAATATAGTAATATTTACTTTGTATGTTGAAAGACCCCTAAAGTTTTTAGTCAGTTAGGTTATATTTATTTTTATTGCATCATCACTTCCTCTGACAATATGATCTGAGAATGGCCATGTTTGGTCTAGATTAGGGCGTAATTTAAAGCCTGCATGTAGAGAGAGCTCTTTGTACAAAGTTGTTGTGTAAATATATTTTTATTTTACAACTCTCTCTGTAAAATAGAAATATGTTATCAAGAAAAATGTGTACCACAATACCACAGGCCCATACTAACTGTCCTTAATTTCTCTCCTACAGCAGTACTGCTTTGCCAGTCCTGTACTGCACTCTGTTAAGGGTGCAGCAACTCATCCTGTGTAGGTTATGGGGAACACAGAACTGTGCACTTGTCAGTTTGGTCAGGGTCCACTGGCTACTTGTTTGAATGGGGCCTGTGAGGGGGGAATCAGATGCAGCCCAGCTACACTGCAACTGGAAAATTAAAACCCAAATTATTTGATTATATTCAATCAGTTACTGTCTTGAAAAGGAAGTCAAGATCTAAATTCATCTAAATTTGATTAGGGCTATTGTGAGTCACAATTTGCATTGTGAATCTGACACATTTCTGAAGAGCAAGTGTAATTTCAGTTGGGGTTTATTATACTATTTTATTTGCCTCATTTTATACTTGAATTCAAAGGTAGAAACTCCTGTTTTTGATTTGTTCTGTGGTGATGCCATTCCTAGATCTAGCCTGAAAATCTTGACTTCATTCTTTATCTCCTTGTTTGAATAATTGGGAATCTGGACCACAGGGTCTTTTATCAGCTTTTTCTAGTTGTATGGTTAAGCCCCAAGAAGATGCTTTGTTTTTTGAGTACCATAAATCAATGCAACACAGGTGGTATACTGTTGTGTGTGAGTTCAAACCCTTTTCCAAAGTGTTACTAATGGTAAAGAGAAATTTTCTAGGCTTCTTTTCTGCCGGTTGAAGTCTGACTGCAGAAGGACCCTTGGCACTGAAAGTGTACGTATTCTGAAGAGCACAGCCCAGGACCCCTGCATCAGTGATGGCTATAACATCTTAATCCATTTAAAGAAAACACCACAACCTCAGCTCTTCGCTCTATGTATCTGCTTGTTTTTTTTCTTAGAATGCAATGTCTCAATGTAAGAAAGACAAATGTGTGTATATATATGTATGTAATTCCCTAAGACTTTGATTTAAAACAGGAACATGATAAATTAATCTCTTGGTAAAATGAGTCAGGGTTAGCTGGCTGTGTTTGTGCTTGCTGTGTTTATATAGACATGGGTCCCTAGAGTGTATACTGATGATTTCCCTCTCTCCTTGTTGGTGCTCTTTCGCGCAGGGGGCAAAACACCGGACCCCAAGCTGCAGGTCAGGTCGTACGTGGACGTCATGTTGGAGCAGAACCTGTCCAAAGAGGAGGCAAGTTGTACCCACAGTGCAGCTTTGGATATGAACCATTTATATACTCTTACATTTACCCAAATGGCTCTACCATCATTTTGTGATATTGGTGTCTTTGTGAATGTAGAGAGAGATTCGTCAGCAGCTGGCAGAGAAGGCCAAATCAGGGGACCTGAAAGCAGTCAACGGGTCCGCTGCCAGCCAAGCTGTTGCAAAACGTAAGCGTCGCTGGGACCAAACAGCTGATCAAACTCCCTCCAATGCAACACCAAAAAAGATGTCTAGCTGGGACCAGGCTGATGCCTCTGCTGAGGTACGTGAGCCAAGATGCGACCTTTTACTGCGAGATGAATAACATCTGCTAGAATTGTAATGAATCTCACCTTACAGTGGCAGTTATAGGCTTATTTTTCCTTGGATACGTTTTCTTCCAGGCTCATGAGACTGATGTGGAATCATTTGATCGGAAATACACCACTTTTTAAAATTGTGTTTTGCGTGATGGCATAAAGCGGACTTTCCTTGAGATCTGGGTGTTGGACTTTGATTCACTGGAGATCAAAACTAGAGAATGATTTACAAACAATTGATTTTTTTCTGAAATGGTGTCATCTTAACTTCTCAACAGTTGAAGGATTTTTTTGTTATGGCTATACCATGCTACTAGAACACTTTATCACAAAATAACTAAGGCATTTCTACAAAAAACGTTATTTTGCAGAAAACACACTGATCAAAATTAGAGAACAACAATGACTGTAGCATGGAAAAAGATTACAACAAAATTTTCTGAAGGTTACAACAGTCAACAATTAGTAGGAAGTATACAGGCCTTTGCTTTGAATGATGACTTCAACACATCTGCAGCCACAGGACATTGCTAGTTTCTCACACTGCTCAGGTGTGATTTTGGTCCACTCTTCTTCCAGTCTTTTACACAGTTCAGTGACTGTAGTGGATTTTTTGGTTATAACTTTGTTGCCAAGTATTTTTCAGAGGTTCTCTATTGGGTTTAGATCAAGACTGGGCAGGCCATGTCATTATTATTATTTCAATGTTTTCAGTTTCAAGGAACTGCTTTACCTGTTTTGCTGTGTGACAGCGCATTGTCCTACATGAACACTGCAAGCTGATTGGATGAGGAATGCAGGGAAGGAACCATGTGTTGTTGAAGAAGATTCTGGTAAACATTTGCATTCACTCTGCCATGTAGCTGTACAAGAGGCCCAACTCCTGCTGCAGAGAACAGGCCCCAAACCGTGACACTTCCTCCTTTCACTGACCCTCTTTACACACTTTGGGTTCAGTCTTTTCCTAGTTTGTCGCCAAACATGTTTCCCATCAAACCCAAATAAATTAAACTTGCTTTCATCACTGAAGTGAACTTTGGACCAGTTCTCCTCTGTCCACACATGTTCCTCAGCAAAGGTTAGTCTACTCTTTTGATTGTTTCTGCTAATGAGAGGTTTGCTCACTGCAGAGTGGGTTTTCACTCCAAAGGCTCTTAAGTGTCAACACTGTATGACGAGACAGATTCTTATTCTGTTCAACGCTGAACTGGCAAATAGTTCCAGCTGCAGTGTTGAAACAGTCACCCATTGAAGTCCTCCGCAGTATCCTGTCCTCTCTTGCATTTGTCTTCCGTAGATGACCAGCCTTCTTGGGGGACTTGAATGAGTTTGTGACATTGTGAAGATGCAATGTTCTTGAAATGACAGATTTAGAAGAACCAACTTGTAACTATGAGTGATGGCGTCATCCCTTTGGGTTCTTCTGGACAACCTGCTGCCAGAGGGTTTGAGTTGCTTTAGAACGGCCCACCAACTTGCAGAGTCAGTGAAACTTGAAGTTAGGCTGCCAGTTAAATGGGGGTTGTCAGATTAGCAAGAAAATTTGCACCAGGTGCCAGATTAACACCAATAACTGGGAGGTATCTGAAAGTGTTCTCTGCAAAATAAGGTCTTTTGTTGAAATGCTTTAGTGAATTTGTGAAAGTATTCTAGTAGCATGGTATAACCTCAACAAAAAGTTTTTCAACTGTTGAGCAGTGAAGATGAGATTATTTCAGAAAAAAAATCAATTGTTTATGAATTGTTCTCTAATTTTAGTCTCCATTGTAGTCACTTTATGATATTATATGGACAAATTCTGGTGAAACCTCTTGACACTGACTGTCA
The DNA here is from genome assembly GCA_030068375.1 of Ostorhinchus rueppellii. NCBI lineage: Eukaryota > Metazoa > Chordata > Actinopteri > Kurtiformes > Apogonidae > Ostorhinchus > Ostorhinchus rueppellii. Next base: position 22,031,848 of record JAQQZY010000015.1, read on the forward strand.
GGTCACATTTTTGTCATTGTGATTACCAAGATGGTGAACACATTTCATTTAACTGTTTGAAACATGATGAATAAGATAGATTGCTTTCTATGAACCATGTATTCACATTCTGCAGGTCAACATTTAACCCATGTGATTAGGGCTGTGCAATTAATCGAATTTTGATCACGATTTCGATTTTGTTGTCAAACGATCTCAAAACTCATATAATCAAGTTGAAACGATTTATTTTCCATTTTTCTTTACACAACTTCCGAGCGACGCACATGCGCAATACATTCCATTCACACGGAGCTCCTAACAGGATAGCCCATACTCTCATGCAGCTGAAGAGCGAAGGGGGTGTGTTGTTTAGTTTTCAAAAACAGTGAGCGAGATTGAGAGCAAGTGAGATTGATAAATGGCAAAAGGAAGGCAGAGTCGTTGGGTTGACAAAAATGGTTAAAAAAAAAAAGTTCTCGTATGGGAACACTTCGGCTTTGAAAAATCTGACGTAAAGCAGAAGCACATAATGTGCAAAATTTGCTACAAGGTAATATCTGCACAACACTAATGTATTCAACCATCTCAAACAAAAGCATGAAGTCACTCAAAATGAATTAATGAAGAAACAAAAATACGAGATCCGTACTTTTAAGTCTGTAGAGAATCTGACAGGAATCACCATAGTTAGTTTTTTTTTTTTTTTTTTTTTATCTGCAGAACTACAGAGCATCGGTCGTCTGTACATATTTGTAGCCTAAATTTATTTTCAATGTGAAGGTTTTGAATAAAGAACCAATAATAGTGTTTTTTGAGAGAGAAATGCAGAATAAATGCATTGTGAAACCCAAAATTAATCGTTTGAATAATCGTGATTTCCATATTGACCAAAATAATCGTGATATTGATTTATTTTAATTTTTTTCCATTATCGAGCAGCCCTACATGCGATTGAGCCCTGGATTCATGGGCTATGCATTTGTTTTGCCAAGCAGAGGAAGCCCATTAGCCCATTGTATACCCTTAAATTCACTGGTGTGAATTTATGAAGATGAACTGACAGTATTGGTACTTGTTTTTCTTTCAGGAAAGATAACCTGTTACAAACGCAGGGACTGTTCAGAACATGGCGAACAGTTTGTTTGTGGATAGGAGTGCACAAAAGACAAAGGCATGGGACTTGTTTGGCTAATGGTGCACATCAACATTGGTCATATCAGTACAAGATCAAAACCATACTTTCCCACAGAACATTAATGCCGAGTGATTTTATTGATTCTGCGATGTATGTCAATATTTTGTTTTGCGAGAAATTAGCGATTTTTCACCCTTGAGTATCAATACATTAAGCCCCATTCAAATCTTATGTGTTCTGTCTGGCACTGTGCTCACTGCCCATTTCCCCAGTTTGTTTTGTAGGAAGAGCGATTAAGTCAGCCAGCTGCTAGTGTTGCTGTAGATTATTTCTAGCAAGTCACCCATCTAGATACTCTTTACACAAACGCCGATGTCTTTCTTTTAGTGTTTACACACTCAGAGCTAAGGGATTCAGGAGAATGCACCTTCACCTTCATACTTAAAAGCAGATGTGTGGGAGCTCTTCAGCTTTAAAAAGAAAGAAAGCAACGCAGCACCATGGCAAAATCATTGCCACCACACCATACATTTCATACAAAAAAAATAATCACCATCACATTTGCGCATAAATGAATGTTGAGTTTCACTGTCCCTCCTGCAGGCTTTAGTCTGCACCACCCCATACAGCGCATGCAGACCAAACAGTATGTACATGTACACCCCTCCCTGATTACACACTCCACACCAACAGATCAGTTCCACAGAAAAGTCAGTTTTGTTCATTTGTGATACTGCAGTTTTCAAAGGCTTGTAAACCAGTTTGCACTTTGAATAAATTAAACAAATTTTGTCATCACATGTTTGATTCATTTTATCCAGCATTTGTAAACTGCAGACACTGTCCAGTCAGAACCATATATTGTACAATTGATCGACGTTTTCAGTTCAGTTAATTCAATCCAAGTCAATGGAACACTCAACAAAATCATTCTGTCCCTTTTTAAAATCTTTCAGAAAATGATGCTAGTTTATCGAATTGTATAATTGACAGAGTATCGTGATGTATATCGCATCGTAAGCTGAATATCATGTATCGTATCGTGAGATTAGTGTATCACTACAGCCCTACAGAACATTCAGTCTTCAATAGCAGTTCTATGTCTCGATGTTCTAAATCATCTTTCTCCAATCTCATACAGACTCCAGGACACACTCCTGCACACACACCATCAAATAGTCGATGGGATGAAACACCTGGTCGACCTAAGGGCAGTGAGACTCCGGGTGCCACTCCCAGTACCCGCATGTGGGACCCTACTCCTAGCCACACACCAGCTGGCGCTGCCACCCCTGGCAGAGATACACCTGGCCATGCCACACCAGGGCACGGTGGAGCTACAGGAAGTGTACGCAAGAATCGCTGGGATGAAACTCCCAAAACAGAGAGAGAGACTCCTGGACATGGCAGTGGTTGGGCTGAAACACCTCGCACAGACCGAGGAGATGAGTCAGTGGGTGAGACTCCAACCCCAGGGGCCAGTAAGAGAAAGTCTCGTTGGGATGAAACACCTGCCAGTCAGATGGGATCCTCCACACCTCTGCTGACACCAGGAAAAACGCCCATAGGAACACCCGCAATGAACATGGCAACACCAACACCAGGTAGACCAAAACTGCCACTGCCAGACACTTCCACATTAAATACCATTCTTATTTGATGTGTACAGTACATGCAATACCTTTTTATGTTTTTGGAAACTTAGAAATAGGTGAAGTTTTCAGAACGGTCAAGCAATCAAAGTAATTAACTGGTTAACTATAAGTTTTAACCATATAAATAATCAAGTCCTGTTTAGTAATTGATTGTTAACCCCGGTGTCTTGTTTTCCTCAGGGCACCTGATGAGCATGACTCCAGAGCAGTTACAGGCCTGGAGGTGGGAGAGGGAAATAGATGAGAGGAATCGGCCTCTTACTGATGAGGAGCTTGATGCCATGTTCCCAGAAGGATACAAGGTTTGCATCCCTTTCTATTGTAGTTTTATGTCTCTAAATGTTTTTGCTTGTGTGATACAGTACAAAAGCAATTCAGACTAATAATAATATATTTTCCCTTTACTCAGGTCTTGCCTCCACCAGCAGGGTATGTGCCCATCCGTACTCCTGCCCGTAAGCTGTCTGCTACACCCACCCCTATCGGAGGAATGACAGGGTTTCACATGCAGGCAGAGGACCGGACCACAAAACAGATGAATGATCAACCCTCAGGAAACCTCCCTTTCCTCAAACCTGATGACATTCAGTATTTTGATAAACTTCTGGTAAGCATCAAACATGTACTGAGGCTTGTGCGCACATTATGCGTAAAGCGGCATAAAATCCACAACCTGCTGTTTGCCCTGACTGAAGTTCAACATTCCTGTTTGTATGTTTGTGTTAGGTGGAGGTGGATGAGTCCACACTTAGTCCTGAAGAACAGAAAGAGAGGAAAATCATGAAGTTGCTGCTGAAAATAAAAAATGGGACACCCCCCATGAGAAAGGTCAGTACTTGTTGCATCATTACCATTGATCCCTTGATGACCAAAAACCTTATTCCTTGACATTTGTTTTCTATTTCTGATACTATTTTCACCCACCTTAACTCTGCCTAGGAAAGTTTTGTCAGTATGAAACACAAAAACAGTATCCAATGTAAGATCAACACCCAGCACTAAACTTGTGTGTGGCTACTGCATATATATTTGCTTACTAAATAAATCCTCTTGAGGAGGTGCTGCTGAGGTCAGAATATAGATGCAGTGCAGTGGTTCAGGTAGCAGACAATTTAACAAGTCTGATTTTAGAGCAGGATTAAATAACTCTAAAATCCAACAATCTGCATTTTTGATTGGTCTAAAAATTAATTGGCATAACTGATTAATTTGGATATATTTACATTAAGGTGACTCGCCTGCTCGAATTTCACAGTAACTTGATCCATTTATGTGGTTTTAGGATGCCAGAGTTCTATTGCTTATGATAAACTGGTTTCATGTTGTAGTTTTTTTTAAATCTCATTTATCAAAGTGACAACAAAAGACAATGGAACTTAAAAACTTATCATCTGGATCAGAATTTGTTGGGTTGTTTATTGTATATTTTTAATGTTGAGATACCGGACTCAAATGGAATAGGAGACAAACAAATGTGAGGGACTATAAGTGAACTTAAATGCATTTCAAGGATGCTAATATTTAACATTTCATTTGTTAAACCTTGCTGAAATGTCATTTTAAGGGTCACTTGTTTTCATCAGCTGATGACGTCTGTCTCTCTGCTTGTAGGCTGCTCTGCGTCAGATCACTGATAAAGCTCGTGAATTTGGAGCAGGTCCCTTGTTCAACCAAATTCTTCCACTGCTCATGTCACCCACCCTTGAGGACCAGGAGCGCCATCTGCTGGTTAAAGTTATTGACCGCATTCTCTACAAATTGGATGACTTGGTTCGACCATATGTACACAAGGTTGGCTATGTTTGAAGATACCCTTTTATTATCTCTAATAATAAATTGTGTACTGTCTAATAACTGTCTAACCTGGCTATCTTTTTTTTTTTTTTCCCCCTCTCTATCTCTCTCTTACACAGATCCTGGTGGTGATTGAGCCTTTACTGATTGATGAGGACTACTATGCCAGAGTAGAAGGCAGAGAAATTATTTCCAATTTAGCAAAGGTAAAATAGAGCACCATACACTGTGCAGCTGGCAAACAATTCTCGCCTGTTCGACTAGTCTGTGGTCAGATCAGGGCTAGTAGTTTGCTACATTGACACCAACATGAGAGCTAGCAGACTTGACATTGGTGTCATATCTGTTCTCAACCTGCAACCGTTGGTTACAATCCAGAACTTGCTTAGTATTAGTATTTTCAATGCTAAAGTCATTTTAAATCCTGTTCACAAGCATAATTAAATACAATACACAGTAGCATTCACAGCTGAAACATGACTGTCTGCCTCACTGTTGTGATTAGAAACAAAATCCTTTCAAGCTTGTCATGTACAAAACTGTTTTGTGTGCGGTCTGTTTATTGGCGTCATATCTGACATTTCTGTCTGCCTCCGGTGTGTTATAGGCCGCTGGATTGGCTACAATGATTTCCACAATGAGACCTGATATTGACAACATGGACGAGTACGTCAGAAACACCACTGCCAGAGCCTTTGCCGTGGTGGCCTCAGCCCTGGGAATTCCCTCTCTCCTGCCCTTCCTCAAGGCTGTGTGTAAAAGCAAGAAGTCCTGGCAGGCGAGACACACAGGCATTAAGATTGTCCAGCAGATCGCCATCCTCATGGGCTGCGCCATTTTGCCACACCTTCGCAGCTTGGTGGAGATTATAGAACATGGTGAGTGTTAACCATGAAGTGGAGGTGCCATTTAATCAGATATCACTTAGCCATGATAGAAGAAATTATGAAAATGGGCAGACAAGACTTTCTACCTCAAACCCCCCTGTGTGGAAACCAAAACCATGTGACTAGGCACTGCAGAACCTACAGGTCATAATGTTGTATCCTAACTGCTTTGACTTGTATTTTCCCCACAGGTCTGGTGGATGAGCAGCAGAAGGTGAGGACCATCAGTGCCTTGGCTATAGCTGCTCTTGCTGAAGCTGCTACACCTTATGGTATCGAGTCCTTCGACTCGGTCCTCAAGCCTCTCTGGAAGGGTATCAGACAGCACAGAGGAAAGGTAAGATCCTCAGGATAGACAAGAAAAGTTTCTCATGCAAGATCCACACCCAGCACTAGGCCTACTTGTGGCTATAGTGTGAATATTTGCTTGCTAAAGAAACTCCTGTAAAGGGGCTGCTGCTGTCAGTGGAGGTCACATGACAGACCATTACTCTGCTGGGAGCATCAGACAGAAACAATTATCAGAGTCTTAAAAACATAAACCTTGAATTAGGCTTTAATTCATATTTCCTCTTCCCATTTTGTCACCAGGGTTTGGCTGCATTTCTCAAAGCTATTGGCTATCTGATCCCATTGATGGATGCTGAGTATGCCAACTACTACACCAGGGAGGTGATGTTGATCCTCATCAGAGAGTTCCAGTCTCCTGATGAGGAGATGAAAAAGATTGTGCTTAAGGTAAGGAATGGGCCTGGACACCACAATATGACGGTGTTGGTGAATGTCAGGTTTACATAAATGTAAGGATTCTTTTTGCGACTCATTCTCGCCTGTTCAGTCGTTACCTGGCTGTAACAGGGCTAGTAGGTCGCTAGATAAACTCCCAACATGAGAATTAGCAGAGTTGATATCGCTGTCCTCTCTGTTCTCACCCTGCACCCGTTGGTTACATTTATAATTCTCATCCCAGACATCTCTACTCGGTCTTAACTCTGAAACATTTTTATAGGGTTTCTGGCCACCTGTTTTCTAACCTGCATGTCTGTCTGTTCTCATAGGTGGTAAAGCAGTGTTGTGGAACTGATGGTGTGGAAGCCAACTACATTAAGACTGAGATCCTGCCCCCCTTCTTCAAGCATTTCTGGCAGCATAGGATGGCTCTGGACAGACGCAACTACAGACAGGTTAGTGGAAACCCCTCGTATCTCAAAACACCATGGACTGGTTCATTCATAACACAACGGCGCACTCTGGTTCTCTGATATGTAATGATTGTCTTTGAGGCTTTGCTTGGCAGTCATTTATAGAAAGCAGACTGTTGGAGCAACAAATGGCAAGAATAGAATGTGGTATTAATCTATGTTTGTGGCATGGACTGTGAAATGCGTTTAATTGGTTTTGCTCATCGCCACTGAAAACACAATTTTTTTCAATGTTTCATTACTTGGTAAGAAATAAAGCAATAGCTTAACGAACTGTAATTGGTGTGTGAAAGTTAACATTACATGACACAATTAGTGGATACATTTTTTGATAACAGAATTTATTGGTCTCTGATCAGCTGTGTTGGGGCTCAAAGGGAAGTGGTGTATGATTTATGTGGCTCATGTGGCGTGCTTCACTTTCAATTTTTCAACTGTGTTGTTGTCATAGTTGGTGGATACCACAGTGGAGCTGGCCAACAAAGTAGGAGCAGCAGAGATTATTTCTCGCATTGTGGACGACCTAAAGGATGAGGCAGAACAGTACAGAAAAATGGTGATGGAAACCATTGAAAAAATTATGGGCAACCTGGGTGCAGCTGACATTGATCACAAGCTGGAGGAGCAGTTGATCGACGGCATCCTCTATGCCTTCCAGGAACAGACGACCGAGGTGAGGCTAACAACATGGATCACTTAAGCACTGTTGGAAACCTGTGTTTGATATGCATCGAGCGTATGTAGACTAAAGGAAGAACAAAATTGTCTGACTGTTTTTTGTTTTGTCTTTTCCAGGACTCAGTGATGTTGAATGGTTTTGGTACAGTGGTGAATGCTCTTGGGAAGCGTGTGAAACCCTACTTACCACAGATTTGTGGTACAGTCCTGTGGCGTCTGAACAACAAGTCGGCCAAAGTCCGTCAGCAGGCCGCTGATCTCATCTCCCGGACAGCAGTGGTCATGAAGACTTGCCAGGAGGTGACCTATAAAGACATCTGCACACACATGTAGTGACTCATCCTATAACCCATACACTAATTTGTTTTCTTGTTTGATTTTCCAGGAGAAATTGATGGGTCACTTGGGTGTGGTGTTGTATGAGTACCTGGGAGAAGAGTACCCTGAAGTACTGGGTAGCATCTTGGGAGCTTTGAAGGCCATCGTTAATGTTATTGGTACGTCCCCTTAACAACCTTTACTTGGTGTTTACATCCATGGCTTTTATTTGAGTCTGTTACTGTGATTTAAGGATGTCAAATTGTTGAAAGTCTGGACTAATGCATTCTTTATTCACAGGTATGCACAAGATGACTCCACCAATCAAAGACTTGCTTCCTCGTCTGACTCCCATTCTCAAGAACAGACATGAGAAAGTGCAGGAGAACTGTATTGACCTGGTGGGAAGAATTGCTGACAGGTCAGTGGATTCAGACTCATTGACTGGCTACTGTACTTTCAGTGTCTCAATATAGAATAATTTCACCACGATTGCTGACTATTTTACAATTGGATTTTAAACAAAGTAATTATCTGCTGCAAATAAATCGAGTCCTGTTTAGAGTTGATGCCTTATAACCTTAAAGATAGGACAGTAAAGCAAAAAAAATCCCACCTTCGCCTTACACAGTCACCTGTCTGCAGTGATATTAACCACCCAGTCTGTAGAGCCAACAGTAATGTTTCTGAATAGAACTGTGCAAAGGGAGATTGTCATTTTTTCCCTTTTTTTATTTATTTATTTATTTATTTATTTTTACATGTTTTCAGTACACGTTAATTGTTTTCACCACAATTCCCTGATAATAACAATGTAAATGTCAGAATGAAAGTGATTTACAAAATGAGAATTTCAACTCTTTAATCCAGGGGAATGTCAGTGTCTTTGAAGTGTGTCTGATCAGACATCTTCACAAGAAAATTCCTAAAGCTGTTGACTTATCCTTGTGTGTCTTCAATATTTTAGAGGTGCTGAATATGTGTCAGCCAGGGAGTGGATGAGGATTTGCTTTGAGTTGCTGGAGCTGCTCAAAGCTCACAAAAAGGCCATCCGCAGAGCCACTGTCAACACATTTGGTTACATCGCCAAGGCCATCGGGTATGTGGACGTTCTGTTTTTGCTGATCTCTCCGCCCACATCTTCTGATTCTGTTGATTTGACGTGTGCTCATTTCCCTGGACCTAACCTGTTTTATTCCCTCGTCTCTCCTCAGTCCCCATGATGTCTTGGCCACTTTGCTCAATAACCTAAAGGTCCAGGAGCGTCAGAACAGAGTCTGTACGACCGTGGCCATTGCTATTGTTGCCGAGACCTGCTCACCATTCACTGTCCTACCTGCGCTCATGAACGAGTACCGTGTGCCTGAGCTTAACGTGCAGAACGGTGTACTTAAATCCCTGTCCTTCTTGTTTGAGTACATCGGAGAGATGGGCAAAGACTACATCTACGCTGTCACACCCCTGCTGGAGGACGCACTAATGGACAGGTGAGGTGGAGGGTTGGGGTTTGTAGAGTCTCAGTCCTCTGGTGGTTTTCTACTCTTGACTGAAATCATGCCTCAAGTTTTTGATGAAAATGAAGCTCATTGCTATCTCCTGTTATATTTGAAAGTGCACCAGATTGAATACAAACACTTAATCTAAAAGCTCACAGTGGACAAAACAGATGTGGAGCCACCACAGAGTAATGAGGCAGGTTTTCAGTTGGTTGTAATCTGCAATTTTACACGTAGACAATATCCCTAAATATGACCGACAGACCTTTTGAAACGTGTAACACCAAAACCATGTAACATCCTGTTTATAATTTTTAGTTTTTATGCCAAAATCTGCTGAAATTTGACACTTTATTTTTGTTGTCTTACAGAGATTTGGTGCACAGACAGACAGCAAGCGCAGTTGTCCAGCACATGTCTCTGGGGGTCTATGGGTTTGGCTGTGAGGACTCCCTCAACCACTTGCTGAATTACGTGTGGCCCAATGTGTTTGAGACATCACCTCACGTAATCCAGGCTGTTATGGGGGCCTTGGAAGGTCTGAGGGTTGCAATTGGACCGTGCCGGATGCTTCAGTACTGCTTACAGGTAAGAATAATACAAGTCCCAGAAAAGGGGGTAGTTTTTTTTTCTTAATGCAAATAAAATTCTTTCTATACACCCTTGTTTGATTAAGCATCTTGGTGCACAACGGCACAAAAATTGAAATAATCAGGGTTTGTACGAGTGCTTGAAATCCTTGAAAACTGAATTTCAATGTTGTGTTTTCAAGGTCTGAAAAGTGCTTAAATTTGAGTTAAAGTTCTTGCAATCCTAACTCTTTGATGTGATATATCTATTTATTTTGCAGGCAATGGCTACTGCCACAGCACAGTTGCACGAAATATCAGTTTGTCTATTGCCACAGATCCAATTAAAATATCTGAATTCTGCACTTTGAACATTGTCCCAGTGGCTGATTTTATATTAATCAAAAACCCAGGCAAATTCTTCATATGAGGCAACAGGGTGACGGGTTATAGGTTACCACTCTACACATCGTATAACGAGGACGCTGATTGGCTTTGTGGTAATGGACAAATGAGGAAGTTAGTCCCACAGTACTGTGACAATAGCCACGTAGTTATTTTTAATATCAACTCCAGCCAAAGCTACTTACAGAGAGGTGATACATTTTGAAAAATAAAACTTGATGTCGGGTATATTTTATTTTAATCTTTGTACATCATTGTGATTAAAACGTGACAAAAATAATCATGAGTATATGTAATCCTGTAGATATGTCAGCGTTCTCCAGACAATGGAACAACAGCGCTGCACCAGTATACTGCGAGCTCAGCGCTGCTCTATTAATTTTCAAATTTAGGGTGTTTTTTTTTTTTTTTTTTT
>JAQQZY010000015.1:22057405-22069661 GCA_030068375.1 Ostorhinchus rueppellii
ATTATTATTATTATTATTATTATTATTATTATTATTATTATTATTAATAATAATAATAATAATAATAATAATAACAACAACAACAACAACAATTTTTATCATTATTATTATTATTATTACCTTTAACTAAGTGTTATTTCAGTTAACAAAATTAATTCTTCTGGTCTGGGTGTCAGTTTTAGTCCTTGGTTTTGCTAACTACAATAGCTCAGTTTTGTAGGTCAGGTTCTAACTCCACTGGTAAAAAATTCAGACTGGTTCTCACAACGGTTGCCATACAGGAGCGTACACACAGACTCCCACACATACACTCTGTGAATCTTGTTGCCTCTCTTGTGCCAGCACCAGACTCCCCGAGTCCCCATGGCGATCACAGACGCTGTGACAAGGGACCGATGCCAGCTCTGTGCATGTGTGAGTTGTGAAAACGTGTATCAGTGCATGAGGAGCACTTGCAAAGAAAGGCATAGCTAAAGAGGCCGTATGCTGCCAAGTGTTGGCTGCGTATTTAAAGGCACAAACCTCCCTCTCCTCTCCTACTGGGACCTCGTTCAGTGCTCTTTATCCTTAATATGTCACCTTCTTCCCTTTCTTATCACCGTGCTCGAGTAAACACCGATTAAACCTGTTTAATCAGTGAACTTGCACGACAACTCAGAAAACTCTACACACGACACTTTTCTTCAATCTGTGTTACTGATGTACATAGATCCTCCTTGGTACCGTGCTTCCTGCTTTGTATTAAAATAGAAGGAAGTTTCACAGATAAACATGTGACAGATGTGTCTAAACCATCTTCCTTCCTTTCTGCTGCTCAGACACTGAAGTTTGGAGTGTTTTTTTTTTTTACTTTTTATTTATAAGGTATTTGCATGTAACTTTACATGAAGAAAACATAAAGTAAAGTAAAATAAAAAGAGGCAAACTAACAAGAGGTCATGGGACATACAGTGTAAAGAAAAAAAGGAAAAACCCTGAGAATCTCACAAGTCAACATACATCATTCGATCATGTACAGTAATATCAATGTTCAGCCAATAAAGCATTCTATTCTATTCTATTCTATTCTATTCTATTCTATTCTATTCTATTCTATTCTATTCTATGTAAACGGACCACTTTCCCCGTGTTTTCTCCCCCTATCTCCTTTTGAAGTCGAAAGGAATAAGTTATCTGCTCAAGAAGGTGTAAATAATTCACAATAACAATAAAGACCTTCAAAGTAGGAACATCTTTTTGAAGCCAGTACTTTGTGTCCAGTCCTTTTTACTCACTGCGAACAAAATCTTTAAGAGGTACTCGTCCTCTTTACATAAACCGTCTGGGAGGCACCACAGATAAAAAGATGTTAATGTGTTATCAACATTAAACCTCAATACTTTTGCAATAGTTGCTGCCACCTCCATCCAAAGATTCTGTGAAAGAGGACACAACCAGAACATATGGGCATGACCAACCCCCGTTTCTCCACAGTCCTTCCAGCACCTTAGCTCAGCGCCAGTCGGTATTCTGATGCAGCGTGTCTATTTCCGTGTTGTCTGCTCAGAGTTGCTGAAAACTTTTCTCGTTGTGTGCTGTTTCGTCTGAATTTTTACATTGGCCACCTAAGACTCGACCGACCATGGTGTAGTGTTGGGCTGTCATCATGTGGATTCATGTACCGCTATATTTACTGTCTACTTCCGCATCTGTGTTTGTAAAATGGCGGGTCACAGAGAAAACTATCTGACCAATCAGTGGTCTGCAGTGTTCTACGTCATGTTTTGGTATCGGTTCCAACATTTTGGAACCTCAGCAGCGGTGGCACTAAAAAACTAGTACCAGGTACCAGAGTCCAGGTCTTTTTTTGTAAAGGAAACGCAAAAATGCCGAGCCGAGTCGAGTACAGTTGAACCGGTACCACACAGTGGAAACGCAGCATTAGTTGTCTGTTGGTCTGTCTACTTTTTTGTTTTGGAGTGATAAAAAATCTTATGAGGTTTTTCCAGCAGAAGTCTCTCCAAACCAGTGAATTGGAGGTGGAAGACTGTGTTATCCAAGCATCTTCTGTTATTTCAATGTAATGATAATAATGGATTAGATTTTTATAGCGCTTTTCAAGTCACCCAAAGCGCTTTACATTGTTGATCCATTATCCATTCGCTCTCACATTCTCCCTCTGGTGGTGGTAAACTACATTTGTAGCCACAGCTGCCCTGGAGCAAACTGACGGAAGCGTGGCTGCCATTTCGCGCCTACGGTCCCTCCGACCACCACCAAACATTCATACGCATTCATACACCAGTGTGAGTGACACTGGAGGCAAGGAGGGTGAAGTGTCTTGCCCAAGGACACAACGGCTGACCTGGAGAGAGCGGGATTCAAACCGCTAACCTCTCGGATATTGGACGACCCGCTCTACTACCTGAGCCGTAGCCGCCCCAAATGTCCAGTTCTGTTTCTCATTGTTCCTTGATATTCCCAGTAGTGAAGATATGCCATTGTACAATCTACCTATTAATCCTTTTGTACTGTTTGAATAGTAAACATCAACAAACAGCTGGATAACTATTGGGAGTTTCTTCTCAGAGGCGGCCCAAGGCATAAGCGAACTAAGCACCTGCTTAGGGCCACTACGGGGCCCCCAAGAACAATTAAGACATTTTTAAAAATATTTTGCATGCATGAGTGATGATTTATATATGATCTAAATTATACTATTAATCAAAAACAAACTTTTCTGTGGTGCTGTTGATGTAGGCCTAGTGATTCTTACTGTCTGCCTTTAAATGTGAAACTGCCGCACCATAATGTGTGCCTCCTGCCATGTAGTGCGCACTACGCATCCAACTCGTAAGTACTTCCAATCAAAACAGTGTCACAAAAAAGGACGTACACTTCCGGGGCTGAAAAAAGAAAGAGGAGGAAAGAGGAAGAGGAGAAAAACGCAAATAAAATGAAAAATAAAACAGAGGGCCCCAAAATCCAATTTTGCTTGGGGCCCAATGGAGGCTTGGGCCAGCTCTGTTACTTCTGATCAGAACCTTTAAACTCTTTACCAACATAATCACGGAGCTGTAAATATCTAAAACAAAGTCGTTTACATAGTCCGAATGTGTGACTCAGGTGTTCAAAGACGACCAGCCTCCCATTTTTAACTATTTTACATAAAGCAGTAATACCCACTGTCTGTATCTAACATCATACAGTGCCGGCTTATATGGTCATCTGGGTCATCTGAGTAAACGGACCTCTGTCTGTACATGGAAGCGTTTAGTGTTTGGAGTATTGAGGGAGACCTCTGCAGCCAGTAATGTCTCAAATCTGTTGTATTTTTGTTTACATGTGCCTTTCTTTTAAAACAGTATATAACATGGAATCTCATTTTTCTGATCCATGTTAGATTTTTTTTTTACAATTAAACGAACCACAGTCTGGGGAATCATCAAGACAAGAAGGTGGTTGTTGGTGGTGTGGAGGTGTTAAACCTCATACGATTTCAGGGTGACACTTCTATTCAAGCAAAACGAGTCATCTGTAAGAAAGATAATAAGAGAACTAATAAATAAACACCAGTGGCTTACAGTAATATGTGAGTTTAGTCTAATCAGCCTCTAAGTAGCCATTATGTTTTAATGAATAGAATCGTTCTTTATTGTCACTGGCACAGGAACAATGAAAATCAGTTGAGCAGGTCTGTTCTGTTTAGGAGCAAAAACACTGACTTTATAAGCATATCACACAAAAGACTGAAGAAAAATATAGGCATGTGCAAAAAGCAACAGAAAAGAATATAAAATATACATGTAATAGTAAAGTTATTAATGACATTTTTACCAATAATGTAATACCATAATACATTATTGGGGATTTATTGCATTTTCAGGTGGGTCTTTTTTCCCCCAAAACTGATAATGTCAAACTTGACAGATAATGTACCCACCTGAAAATGTAATAAATCCCCAATAATTTAATAAGGTACAGTGGTCCCTCGTTTATTGCGTGGGTTGCGTTCTAAAAATAGCCCACAATAGATGAAATCCGCAAAGCAGAGTCATCTTTATTTTTAAGGCTATAAAAGCCCTCACTACACACTTTATACACTTTTCTTAGACAGACATTAACATTTTCTTACATTTCTCTCTTGTTTAAAGACTGTCAAAGTTCAATTTTAATGATCAACCTATGAGGTTGGACACAGAAGAAATTATTAAGTGACTTCCCAGTTCCTCTGACTGTCCCTCTGCGTCCTGGTGCTGCTCTGCTGTAGTGACTCTTTCCGCTGTGGACAGTTTAAACCCTTTTTGCGTCCTTTTTCAAACTTATTGCTGCTGTCGTCCTTATGTTATTTTCCTCCTTCTTTATGTAACGAACCGATCATTCATTTATTCCATAATGGCGCCTACAGCCGTGTAACTTCTACCTTCCCTCAGCATGTCCACAAGTGGTTAGCATCTTTCTCTACCTTTCAGGTGCGATCACAGGTGCATTTGTCGTTGCAGAATGTTTTGTCGACATTCTGTATATGTATTCTTGCAAACATACAGCACTTCAGAGTCACACTGATAGGAGAGAACATTTATGTAAATTTGGCTGAATGCATTCTGTACTGTACATGAGGCACTGCACGGAAGAGATTGATTAACATTGGTCTACAGTCCCGTAGCCAATCAGGATGCAGAACACAATGCGTATTTATACGCTGTTAAAAAAACATGCAAAATTGCTCTAAAAAAATCCACGAAACAGTAACACTGCGAAAGGTGAAGCGCGATATAGTGAGGGACCACTGTATTACATTATTGGTAAAAATATTACTACAATACCAGTCAGGGTATTTTATTACATTATTGGGTTTTATTAAATTTTTGATTGGGATACGTGGAAATTTTATTACATTTTCTGGCGTTATTACATTTTCAGGAAATTATTACATTATAGAACGCTACACATGTGACCAGTTCATCACAGGGCTGACATGTACAAATGAACACCCATTCACTCTCACATTTGCACCCACAGGTGATTTAGGTGCCTGTAAGTTGGCATTACAACCGAGGCCAATTCAACTGAAAAGTTGAGGAAGTGGTGTAATTTTTTTTGTCCTCTTGTGTGCTGTTGTGTCAAAGCAGAAGTGAAACGCTCTGTGGTTCCTCTCTCATGTTTCTGAGAAGGCGAGACTTTGCAACAGTGCAACAGGAAGTGAAGCAGGAGCTAGCAGAAACGTATAGGAACATTTTACATATTGCCTACATACACTATATGGACAAAAGAATTGGGACGCGTTGAATTAGATAAAACTTTGTTGATCCCACAGTGGGGAAATTTAATGGTCAGGGCAGCAGCAGAATACTGTGCAAGAAAACGTGTGCATGCATAAAGACAGTTAGGATGAGGGTTAAAGTTGAGGATGTGCTATAAGATAATGTATGAAGGGTAGGCAAAATAAGCAGAAAGCTTCAGCCTACTCCTTTTCAGTCTGACTGTATAAATTAATTATGTTATTAGTAAAGTTTGTGTATTATAAATTTTCATTTTGTGGAGTGATTGTTGGACTATGTTTGTTCTTCAGACTGAAATAAATATGTCAGCCCTGCGATGAACTGGCGACTTGTCCAGGGTGTACCCCGCCTTCGCCATAAGTAGCTGGGATAGGCTCCATGCGACCCCCGTGACCCTAGTGAGGATGAAGCGGGTATAGAAGATGAATGAATGAATGAATGAATAAAAAAACAATAGTGCAAAAACAAAGTAAAATAACAATAAAAGTAATCAAATTATATAGATTATATACATATTCAGGTGTTTCTTTTCTAAAAGGGTCTGGGTTATAAAACCAAAATGACAAATGTCATAATATAGTTTAATATTGTGATAAATACCGTTGCATTGCATTGGTTAATTTGGTTTAGATTTCTATCTTTGCTTCCAAAATGCCTCAGAGATGGTTTTTACTTAACTTTGCCCAGCATTGATTTTATTATTATTTTATTTTATTTATTTATTTTTTTTAATATCTATGACTATGACTTTAAATGTTCTACCTCTAAATTTCTAAAAAAGTTTTTATGCTCTGACTGTAAATAAGCATTTTCTACTACAACCAACTTCACACCTCACTTAAGGAAGAAAAAGGAAAGGAAATATTGATGGAATACATCATGGTTACAGCTCATAGGATGTCCTGTTCATGCTGATTTGATAAACATTAACACCTCTTCTGTTGAGCTATATCCAGATTTAACCTGCTGTTTTGGAAAATTATTCATATTCTGGCACGTGTAAATGAACTCTATTCAACTGTTTTTGAATAGAATAATGTTATTCCTGATGTACTTGACAAGTGTTTATTTTTTTATTAATTATTTTTTTGTCTTGATAATTAAAAAAAAAAGTTTATTTTCTCCTTAAATTTACAAAATGTTTTGTGTATGTGTTCTGCCATTGGGTCTTTGTATTCATGAAATGTTTTGGTTCTTTCCTTTTGCTCGAAACAACAACAAAAATAGAATAACCAGATTAAAAAACAGCAACGATGTGACAAATTAAGAGGCTTGGATACAAAAATTACTAATAAAACCATCGAAGTGTACAGATTTACACAGATATTTATGTACTACAGTGTAAAATGCATGGTAACATGGTAACCCAGGTTACAGTAGTACAATAAGATAAATACTTGATATATCAAAGGAATAAAAACTAAGTTGAACAAAAACAAATGATGCATAAGCCCACAACCCTAGATGCTATTGAGGGAAGTGAGGTGACATAAGCTTCTGCTAAGTTTTAAACTGTGTTGAATCATGGTTTCAGTGAACAAAGACTTGAAACACACACACACACACACACACACACACACACACACACACACACACACACTCACCCACGCATATATATAAAATTATGTAATTATTATTATTTTATTGATATTGATATTACTATATTATTATATTTCTATTACCCTCAGTAATACTTTCATGCATACATAAAGTGCTTTTGTGCTTTTGAAACACTTTTGTCTGAATGTGAAGTAAAACAGTTGCCATTAGACTAAATGATGTTCAGTGAATATGTTTGGAATTTACACTGTAAAAGGTTCATTCATTCATTTATTGTTTATTCTAAGCATTTCCAGAATACATTCCAAAATCCTTCATTTACACTTGAAAATCAGTGGAAAGAAGAAAAACGTATTTAATCCTTGGACTTCAAACTAGAACAATGAGCAAAATAGGCCCATACCAAATTAGAATAAACTCATTTGACAGTATTTACGTTGTATAACCAAAATGTTTGTAAAAAATAGAAACTAGAGAAGCACTCGGAGAGTGCAGACCTCCGCCAAGGCAGTGTTTGTACTTTCATCCACTAGATGGTTCCGGAGATCCGGATCACCACCAAAATCTAATCATCTGTAGGATACCCCATTTCTGACAATCTGTGAAAATTTTATGAAAATCCGTCCATAACTTTTTGAGTTATCTTGCTAACAGACAGACAGACAAACCAACGCTGATGAAAACATAACCTCCTTGGCGGAGGTAACAAAGTCTATTCCTGGTGGTGTTACCACAGGTAACAGTTAACAATCAACTTACACTGAGTAGGTTATTTAAATCAGGAGTATTTCTGTTGGTTTTTTTTGACAGTGAAAAGACTAAAGGTGAAAATAATCAGCTCAGGAATGATGTCCGTAACATCATTGGGATGTAATTGTACATGTATCGAACAGGAACCTTTAATTACTCTATTTGTCTTTTGTAGATAAAGGTTTCACTGTCAGTTTGTGTCGCTCTAAAACCATTACTGCTGGAGTGCTGACTGATACTGATAGTCTCTGTGTGTGTAGAGCCTGTATTTACAACATTTCTCTGTGATTCTGCAGAGAAAATAAGGGCGTCAGAGTCATGACCTTCACTCGGTGCCCTTCATTAGAGTGTTTTCTTTGGGGAGGCCTTTTATTTTTATGATCTGTATCTACAAAGAGGTTTTTTTTTTTAAAGACAGCAGCTTCTCTGTTCAGCTCCAGATATCTCGGTCAGTGCTGCCTATATGAGAGAGGAGCTTCAAGACGTCTTCCTCATAATCAGAACTGTTTTTGTACAAAGGACAGTAGGTTTCATTCTCATAGTCGCTCACTGGAAGCTGCTGTGTTTACAAAAGCTGCAGTAAAGTCAAGCACTGCTACACAAACATACACATCTATATCGTGGGAAGGATCCAACCTGGCCTCATTTCCAGGAAATATTTTCACATACGTGGTTTCGTCACAGCGTTTTACCCAGATAACCTTAAACTCTAAAGCGACTGCTTACATTGATCATGTGTGCTGACATGTTTCCTGTGCTCATGTGCTGGATGTCTTTCCACTCTGACTCTATGTTTTTGTCTCGTCTCCTCAGCCTCCTCTGATCCAGGCGATCTTCAGCGGAGACCCCGAAGAGATCCGTATGCTCATATACAAGTCTGAAGACATCAATGCCCTGGTGAGGACACACTTCCTGTCACATTTACAAGCACGAAAGCTCAATATAGACACAAATTAAATACATCCAGAATCAAGTTTATTTGTCGCACGATTCATACACAGGGCAATTCACAGTGCTTCACAAAAATGGAAAAGAGACCAGTTAAAAACACTCAATTACAATTAAAACATAATAAAACATAAATAATAATCAATTAAAATTAAGTAAAAGAGAAGAGCGCAGATAGAACACTTTCAGTTGTTATATTTGTCTTTTTTGTAGATAGAAAAGACAAATATAACATGTTTGATTTTATATTTAAATCAAACATGAAGCTGTTTTTTTTTTTTTTTGTAAGAAATCTCCTTAAAAAAACTTTTAAAAAGTTGACAACCTCTTAATTGATATGGACAGGAAATTCAGTGAGGAAAAAAAAAACCTGAAAGGTGAAATAATTTCTTATAGTTAAATAAAGATGTTACAAGAACAAACTAAATAAGCCAAACGTGCATCAAAAATATAAGTAAGTAAGTAAAACTTATTTATATAACACTTTTTTAAGGCAAGGCAAGTTTATGTGTATAGCATGTATAGCACCTTGCTTGAAAACACAGATGCCATTTCTTGGGTTTATTTATCTTTTTTGCTAAATGACAGTTAAACTCCAGCTCAGCTTTATTAACTGTTTTAATTTTAAGCTCAGTATAGAGAGGTGAAGTCCCGCCTCTTCCTGTTGTGCCCCATTGGACCAATCATTGGAAATAAACTGAAGAAACTATTGGATTCCATTGAATCATGCCATGATTTACACATACGATGCTCGCCAGTTTAAAAGACAATTTTACACACTGACACAGTCGCAGTCAGAAAAGAGAAGAGAAACTGAGAAAACAGACACTAAAGAGGTGCATTATATAGATTATATAGCCTAAATGTCATTTAAAATTAACATTTATTTGCAACACAATATAGCAAATGATCAAAAACAAATTAAGTTTAGTAAAATAATTTGCTTTTTTGAATGTCGGGGGTTGCCAGATATTTGTGATGTTAAAATGGGGTCACGAGCCAAAAAAGGTTGAGAACCACTGCACTGAGTTCATGTAACAGTGTCCATGATGGGTACAAATGCTAACATTTGATTGGTCTGTGGTAATAGACAAAGTGATATTTCCTGCCACAGCTCTATGGCAGCAGTCGGTGCCATAATATAATGTAAATGTGGCAGATTGACCTGCTGTGTTTGGCAGGATGATGGGATGTAAATGAAATAAAAAGAAAACATAGAAGAGCACAAACACAGCAGCCTATATGATGGAGAGTGTCCTCCTCAGCTCCTCAGCCTTCAGTTCCTGTGTTAATCAGCCTCATTCAAATGTGAAGGGAGGAAGAGGAGGAGGAAGAGGAGCGCGGGTTGAGAATCTGCAGAGCCCGAGCCTCGTGTGTTCATTTACATCTGGGATTATTTACACCACACACGTCCACACTCGGACTGTTCTACATGGATTTGCATGCGATGGGAAGCGTCTGCTGGTAAAGAACACCCACTTCGCCATCATCGTCCACTTTAGATGTTGTTTTTTATTGGACAGGCCAAACTCGGCCCGGTCACATGGACGTGTGGGCTGGTCGTCAGGACTCTTAGTGTCCGAGTGTGTGTGAGCTCATTGAGAAGAACAATGGATGTGTTGACACTGACATCTCTGGGACTCATCCTCAGCTCATCGTCTGGGACTTGATAACACTGCCTCCTCTTTACTTCTCAGCCTGCGTTCTTACAGCAATTTTCATATCTGTGGCAGCCCAGTCAGCATTGTCTGTAGAGATTTAGGGGATTCTTTACAAATATTTACATCATTAGTTTGGATGGACTTGCATAGATTATTAACCTATAAAGACCCAGTGCCACTTTTGGATGAATTTTTGTCTCTATTTTTTCAATTTATCATCATTTTGTGTAATATTATCCTCTTTATTTGGCATTTTTCAGTGCAAATCATGTATTTTCCTATATTTAATTCACTGATCATGTAGTGTTCATTAATACTCAGATTAAATTAAAGGGGTGGTCATGCTTCAGGAGATAGAGCAGGTCGTCCAATAACTGAAGGGTTGGCGGTTCGAATCCCGCTCTGTCCTAGTCAGGCCCTTATGTCCTTGGGCAAGGCATTTCACCCACCTTGCCTCTAGTGTCACTCATATTGGTGTATGAATGTGTATCAAAAACTGAAGAAAAAGTGGCTTTTTCAGCAACTGAACATAAACCCACTGTCATTGATCCAACTCCATGGGTTTTACTGGTGAATCAATGTTGTAGAAGATGACAGTGTTTCCATGGTAACTACAGGGCCTCTGAACGTCCAAATGGGTCATATCTGATGGCCATGAAAAGGTGACAAACTGCATTTTACAGCAATTATTTACATGTATTGATAGGATTAGTGGATCAACAGGTATTTAACTTTTTATATCATTAGATGGGTGTGGTCGTCGGTGGGTGTTTGGGACTTATGGGGTAATGTACTCATGGTGGTGTGCACGCAATGTCAAGATAAAGTAACATCAACTTTCCTTTTTTGCTTGATGCGTAATTTACTCAGTTATGAATCACCAATAACAATGTTTCTGGACCTGTGTGTCACAACACAAGTCATCAACTCCACCATGAAGATAAGCAACAAAACCAACGAAGAACAAGAAGATTTAAAAACAATAGAGTATTTGTTTGTGTGTGTATGTGCCAGAGCAGGTTCAATAAGGATTGTTTAAGTTTAATTTAATTTAATTGTAGTTATCCTTGAATTATCCAGAAAGGTCCATTTAACATATAAGATCTCTTCTTCCTGGACGTCTTGGTCACATGACAGAAATAAACAGTTTCAGATAACATTTATTTAGACAGATAGTTATGTTCTTTACAGTGGTGGCCAAAATTATTAGAACCCTTTTTCATGTTCAAGAGGTTTCATTTGTGTATATGTGTGTTTAAATTGACCATTAGAATACCCATAAAATGAATAAAATCTACAAGATCCAATCCAACTTTATTTATAAAGCACTTTAAAACGACCACAGTGGACCAAAGTGCTGTACAGAACATTAGAAACACAATACAATTTAATAAAAGCATGAAAAAAACCCCATTAAAATCAAATAAAATCAAATAAATAAAACATCATCATTATGCTCTGTAAACTACAGAATAGAGCCATCATGAGGAGATTTAGGTCATTTTCCTACAAAAACCAACCCGGGCCTTTTTCACTGCCATGTTCCTTCACAGATGAAGCCAAACTGCTTGTGTGATCATTGTCAGGTGTGATCGCAGTTAAATTGATGGTGACTCAGGAGTCTTAGGACACAGCTGTGAGATTCTTTTGAATGTACAAGGCCAATAAAATCCTATTAGTAAATATTAAAGTGGGTAAAAACAGTATGACTCACTTCATCTGACATTTGTTGTGCTCAGAGCGACCATCTGCATGTTTCATGAACATTATGGCATGAAATTATGTTTGGAGGCAAAAATAGGTCAATATTTTCAGAACTTTCAGGTGTTCTAATCATTTTACCACTACTGTATATATTGGATGATATTTATTTTCTAAGCAGATGCATTTCAGAATCCTCTGCTCACTGTGGGAAAAGTCTGTCCAGGTAAAATCCTCAAATAATCTAGTGAAAACTAATTACAGTACATTTGTACATTAGATTTTTTTCCAGTATAATTTGTTCGTCTCTATATGTCAGCCCTGTGATGAACTGGCAACTTGTCCAGGGTGTACCCCGCCTTCGCCCTAAGTAGC
>JAQQZY010000015.1:22085987-22096177 GCA_030068375.1 Ostorhinchus rueppellii
GGAAATTTTTAACCACTGGGGTGGCTAAGAGAGGTCATAGAAACTCATTTTAAGGATCAGAAATCCCGAAAAGTGTACATTTTATGCCATGGCACCTTTAAAATTGCACATACTTTTCTTAAGACATATCATGTTGTTCATATTTGTTCAGGTTAATCAGATTTTTTGTGAAATTATACTTTTTTTTTGTGTAAATACATGAAAACATTAACAAAGACAAAAATTTGGAGTTGTGCGTATTTATAGGTTATTATTTGATTTTAATTTTTCTTTATGCTTTCTAGCGTTCTGTACAGCACTTTGGTCCACTGTGGTTGTTTTAAAGTACTTTATAAAGTTGGATTGGATTGGAGTTGGATTATGAGATTGAATTGGTCTCGATGTGGAACCTGAACTAAAATGATTGTTAATATCTCAGTTTAATTTTCGCATTTCATAAACTCATCTCAGGGGCCGGACTGGACCCTTTGGCGGGCTGGATTTGGACCCCGGGCCACATGTTTGACACCTGTGGACTAGACTATTGCTACTATTCATCTTACTGCTTTGAATCTGAAAAAGTACAGGATCTGAAAAGTAGTTAAATTAACATAAAAGCAGCCTTTTGAAGGATATTTGCACCAGTGGTTTCTGTGCAAACTGAACCATGTCATGTTAATATAATATGAAAACTATAAACCAGTATTCATTGAAATAAAAAGGGTGTTTGTCTTTGGCAAAGTTTACCTTGAAATGTAGGGAAGATAACAAGCTGTGAGAAAAAATAAATACTAATATAAGGCAGACATTGTTGAAAGTTATACTTAATCACATTGCAATTTACTTAAAGTTTTTGTGCTGATATATTTGACGACAATACAACACACTTCTACAAATCTCCTCTTAAAACCCTTTATTTTATTTTATTTTTAAAATTTTTTTAATTTTTACTCCATGTTTTATTGCTTGTTTTATACTCTCCTTGTTAACTGTACGGTGTCCTTGAGTGCCAAGAAAGGCGCCTATAAATAAAATGTATTATTATTATTATTATTATTATTATTATTATTATTATTATTATTTATTTATTTATTTATTTATTTATTTGTTTATTTTATTTTTCCTCCTTGGCTTTTGAAACCATATGAGATGTTTGAATGTATTTTTATTAAATTGTTTTATTCAGTATTGGTTTATTGTTCTTATTTTTTAATGTGTTGTTGTTTTTAATTGTACAGATTTTATGTTTTTCCTCTATTCTTGTATTTTACTCTGTTACTCTTTATTTATTTATTTTTCTTTACAGCACTTTGGCTCACTGTGGTTGTTTTAAAGGGCTTTACAAATAAAGTTGGATTGGATTGGGTACATTGAACACACAATCCTCATTTAATCATAACAGACACATTCACTCATTTACAAACTCGTCACACTGAACACTTTCCAGCGACCGTAACAACAAGTTCTATTTTGTGTGACAACAGATTGATGAGTCCAACGCGTTTGGGAACACTGCGCTCCACGTGGCCTGCTTTAACGGCCAGGACAACGTCGTCAGTGAGCTCATCGACTACGGCGCCAACGTCAGCCAACCCAACAATAAGGGTTTCACACCGCTGCATTTTGCTGCCGCTTCCACACACGGAGCGTTGTGTCTGGAGTTTCTGGTCAACAACGGGGCTGATGTTAACGTGCAGGTACTGAGCGTCTGCATGAGCCATAACTGTTCTGTCACCTCACATGTCTTATATGTTTGTTTGTTTGTTTGTTTGCACTCTAGCACCAAAACCGTTAGTTGAATTCACACCAAACTGGGTTTATATAATGCCACTGAACCAGAGTAGATCTCATTACATTTTGGGAAAAGTAGGTCAAAGTTCACATTTTTATGAATTTTTCAAATCTTTTTTTTCCTCATTTACTTATAATGGGTGAAAATTCAAATATCTGTAGCAGTAAAACCATTTGTTGAATTCACAGCAAACTGGGTTTATATAATGCCAGTGAACCAGAGTGGATCTCATTACATTTTGGGAAAAGTAGGTCAAATTTAAAATTTTAATATAAACTTTATATCTTTTTTCCTTCCATTTACGTATAATGGGCGAGATTTCACATATCTGTAAAAACATCAATTTTGTTTCATTTTACTTCAAACTTGGCACATATATAGAGGCAGTAGATATGATGATATCAGCTGGATTGATGCTAAAATAAGCTACAATACGAACGAGAGGCGGCGTTGGTTGTGCCTGTCACCACTTGTTACTTGTGCAGTTTAAACAGGAGTATTTTCACCCATCACCCTTTTTATCACTGATTATCAAGAAACATATCATTCATGTTTTTCACACAAAAGGATACTGTTCCTCTGATGTTTGATTAGTTAATGTCAAGGCATTGTGGAGCATTTTCAGCCATCACTGATAGGAAGAGTAGAGGTGAATGAACAGGCTAATGCTCCTGTGATCATCCTACGTCTATTTGTTTTTCTGTTTTATTCGTTTGTTTTGATGACGTCTGTGTCATTATGTGTGTATTATTTATTTACTTTTAATTTATAGTGAATGAGTGCTGTATCAATTGTTGGCTGTTTTATGTCTTATGTCACCTGCCAATGGACTGTGGATGAAAAGTACTTATTTTTACTAATTCTGGCATATTTACATGGGTGTATGTTTTTATACAACATTGTTAATAAATATACACGGTCCCTATAAAATAAATATATGGACTTTGATTTAATTAGCTGAATTGTTCTCCAGTGAAAGTTCCACCCCCTTCTTTTGGGAAATTGATCACCTGCATCCAGACCACAGGACTTTAACATTGCAGCTGTTTCAACTTATTGATTCCTGATTGGACATGGTGGTGAGCTACGAGGCCATTGGTGCTATTTTTTTGTTTCTACGGGGGTTTATTGGGACCATTATTGAAAAAATAATTATATGGAGGCATTGGAGGGATCATTATTCAAGAACAAACTTATAATAAAGCTGTAAATCTACAAGAAAAACACTCCGTCTTTTCCCACCAAATTAGCTCTGGTTCTTGACCTGGTTTCGTTGAAGATTCTTGGAACCATCAGCCCAAACGAATGAAAGGGGGTCACTGGTGCTGTTGTTCTCTCCACTGGGACGTGTTCAATAGAACAGCAACTAAA
The DNA here is from genome assembly GCA_030068375.1 of Ostorhinchus rueppellii. Classification (NCBI taxonomy): domain Eukaryota; kingdom Metazoa; phylum Chordata; class Actinopteri; order Kurtiformes; family Apogonidae; genus Ostorhinchus; species Ostorhinchus rueppellii. The sequence goes on from JAQQZY010000015.1 coordinate 22,089,130, forward strand.
CCAGTTATTCCCCCTCCAGGCCTTTCCCTGAAGCTTTCAAAGAGACATTTTTTTGATGCCAGTGTCGACACATTTAACGATTACAGCTTTTCCAGATTAAGAGATGAAGGTGTTGTACTGACTAAGATTTTCATTAAAATACGGACACGTGTTTTGTTGCTTCAGAGTCGTGATGGGAAGAGTCCTCTTCACATGACGGCAGTTCATGGACGGTTCACCCGCTCGCAAACTCTCATCCAGAGCGGTAAGATATCTGCAATTTATACATTCGTTTGTTTTCTAAATCTAATCAAGTGTTTCAGGATCTTTTAAGTTAACATGTATTTTTTTAGGTGGGGAGATCGACAGTGTGGATAAAGATGGGAACACCCCTCTCCACATCGCCGCCCGTTATGGCCATGAACTCCTCATCAACACACTCATCACCAGCGGAGCAGACTGCACAAGGTGTGTGCTTATTTGCAGATAGCTGGAATTAGAATGAATCTGTATGAAATAAATAATAACTGTCTGCTGTGTCCATGTTTCACCAAAAGGCGAGGCGTCCATGGCATGTTTCCTCTCCACCTGGCTGCCTTGAATGCACATTCTGACTGCTGCAGGAAGCTGCTGTCCTCAGGTAAACCGCAAAACAAACAGTAATGTAATAGATTAGTACTTGTTTTCTCAATATAAATGGCTGTGACCTGTGGGTTAGGTTTTTAGAAATACTATTAAGGCATAATTTGATACTAAAGTAAGTGGGGAGAAAAATCAGGTCTGTAAAGTAGGAGATGGTGATCACATATTTTTAGTTATTCATAAAAAGTGATTAAATATTTCTCACTTTCCCCCAATACAGAGAGAGGATAAAAGTGTGTTTTTTTAAACTTTGATGGAGAGATTTAGTTCCTCTGCTGTCATGGGGCTTGGGCGGTATGTCTGTGTAACCTGTGAGGCAAAATTAAGGGCAAAAAAAAAAAGAAGTGGCTCTAGGTACAACAAACCCCGCCCCTTGCACATATTGTAGCTTTTTTGGCATCAATCCAGATGATGTCATCATATCAATTGCCTCTACATATGTGGCAAGTTTGAAGTAAACTGAAACAAAATGGATTGTATTTATAGACATTTGAAATTTCACCCATTTTTTAATGGGTAAATGGGAGAAAAATAGATTTCAAAAATTTAGATTTCAAAAACTTTGACCTACTTTTCCCAAAATGTAACTGCATGTATTCTGGATCACTGGAAATCAATAAAATTTGGAATGAATTCACCCAATAAGTCTGCTGTGAAATTTCACCCATTACAAGTGAACGGGAAAAAAAGACTAAAAAAAGATTTTTAAAAATTGATAAAAAAATATTAACTTTTATCCACTGTTCCCAAAATATAATCAGCTCTATTCTTTGTCACTGGCAATCTATAAACCCAATTTGGTATGAATTCAGCTCATAGTTTTGCTGCTAGAGTGTTAACAACCAAAGAAACAAACCAAACCAAAAACAAAACCCCTCTCCTCCCTTCAGTAATAAAAGAGGATTCACAAAAATGTATCACTTCTTGAGGAAATAAAACTTTAACTGCAAACTTTCCATGGTAACTATAAGAAGCATTACTCATCCTTGGGTGTTTCAAGCACATTTAAAGCATTTCCACTTCTTGGATGCTGTCCTGGTTTTGGGCTGATCCAGAATCCGTTTTGTTTCTGTACAATATTCAGGGAGGATTGAGCTTGGCTGTTTTTTTTTGCTTCCTGGTGGTGAATTCCTTCACAAACACATGCATTCAGCTCAGGCCAAATACGAATCACAATGTCCCAGAAACAGACGAGGCCTCACTGAGTCTAATTATTCACTGATGGCTCCCGTGTCTCTCTGGATGGACACGCTGTTTTCTGTGGAACGGTCTCTGAGGATCCACTTGGTTCTTAATATTTTGCTGATACTTACTGAAAAGTTTTCTTCTTGCTTTTGGCTTTAAAATAATTTGCGTCTCTATTCATCGTGTTTATTTTGTTGGTGTGTCAGGGCAGAAAAGAAGATGTTTGACAAATGCAAACTTGAAACAGGAACAAGACAACAGTACTCCATGGTTCCAGATCATTTTTGATGATTTTCCTTGTGTCCAGAGGCATGGAGCAGCTTGAAACCGGGCTCTTCATGTGGCTCTGCTGAGTTGTTGTCCTGAACAACAAAGGAGGCTTTTACATGCTTGCAGCTGGAGTGTTGTGTCTGGTCAGGGCTGCTGTGATCAGCGACGGCTGGGCTTTTGTATTTCGGTGAATTCAGAGCTAAATCTGGAACTAGAAGCTCTTACTGCTCTTGTCTGAAGCACAGTGAAGAGCGGGCGAAGTAGAAAGGATTTCAAAAGCCATGAATGATGTGATATTTCATTCATCTTTTGAGTCTTGAGCTCAGCCTCCATCAGAAGCTGTGAATGCATCCATTCCGAACGTGGGCAGAGGTTTTGCCTGAGGTGTTAATGCGTGAAAGTCAAAGGTGTGAGTGGATGTTTTGTACACAAGCAGGCCAAAAGTTCATCTGCAGAACCACAAGGATCTACTGACTATTCACTGCCTTTCCCCCTGAATCAGCAAACATCCACGTTGAAACAATTAGCATGAGACATGATGCTTTCCATATCTCTTTTATTAGCCTAGTCCAGTGTCTCACCTCTTGGTTTTCGACTAATAAAGTCGCGTTAAAGGGCTCATATTTACCTAAACCCACTTTTATTAGTCTTTGGTTCATTTATTTGTGTATTTGGACCTTAATAGTTCATAAAGTTTGAATTTGAACCCTCCAGGTGCTGCAAAGCTATCTTTATATTATTCTGACAAAAATCGAGTAGATTTCTATAACCTGTTTAATTCCTGCTTAATTTGTTACATCTATATCTAGTTGCATCATATTTGGACATATAAGATCAAGACTTCAGACGAGCATTTTATCGAACACCATAAATGTTTATCAGCAGCAGTGCTTGTAGTAAAAACTGAAAATATGTCCTAACTTCGAGCCGATTACCTAAAATGTTCAGTTGTTGGTTGAACAGGACAGAGCAGCACAGATACCAACCTGGAGGGGGTGGGGCATGAAGTGGCTCATGTGCATTTAAAGGGCCAGTGGTCATTACTCAGAAATAGGGTTGAAAATGGACCCGTGGAGTTGAATTAATGAAGAATTCAGACCGATGCAGAGTATTTACAGTTGATGTAGACCACAGGGAAATGTTTTAAAATGCATAATTCCATTAAAAAAAAAAAAAGGAAAATATCACTTCTTTAAGAGAGAAGAGTTTAATTAAAGGTTGGCTCATTTGGTGATTAAATAAATAATTAAAAATAAAGTCACAGTGATTAGAATTGCGTACACACCCTTTAAACTGTAGATACATTATCATGAAGGTACGGTGATGCTACTGTTTGAATAATGTTGTAAATTAATCTTAACCTGAGGACTACTTAAAGCCTCAGACTGATCTACTCGCTGTATTTCCACTCAGATTTGTCTCCGTGTCGGCTTCAGACTGTCTTGACCTCTCTGTGACCTTACGATGACCTGTTGTCTTTAGTTTTTTATGTGTGTAATGTGTAGCTTGCAGCCACTTGTGTGTTTTCCTGTGTAGGCCTGGCATCGTGCACTGTCACCTGACCTCCGTGTTCCCTTTCACCTGTCGCACTAACACCTGTCTCTCTCTCCACCCCCTCCTCCTGTCTCTCTTTCTTTCTGTGGCTGCTGCTCTGTGTTTACTGTCTGGCCTCCCTCCGTCTCCCTGCGCTGCCCTCATCAGGTCGGAGGTTTAGCATAATGTGTAACGACTCGGTCCTATCTGCAGGCTTTCAGATAGACACACCGGACACTCTGGGGAGGACCTGCCTGCACGCTGCTGCTGCTGGAGGGTGAGCACCACTCCTCATTAACACTAGACGGAAACCCAAGGGTAAACTGTATCTGTGCACCTGCGAACAAACAATCTGACATGGAATTTAAGGCAGCATCTCCACAACGGAAACTCCAAAGTCCTTGTTTTATGATGCCCGGGTTTTACAATCTGTGGCTCTTTAACCCATAAGGACCCAGTGCTACTTTTGTGGCCGTTCCCAAATTAATTTTTCCTGTATATTTAACCGTCCTTAAGCGGTTTATCACCATTTATTGTAATGTTATCTTCTGTGTTTTGTGTTTTTTCAGTGAAAATCAGGTATTTTCCCACATTTAATTTACTGGTCATGTAAATGTTCGTAAGAGCATACCAAAAAATAGAGAAAACTGAAAAAAAGGACTTTTTGACTAAAATATATCCTTAACTGAACATAAACTCAGTGTCTCCATCCAGTGACATTGATCCAACTCCATGAAGACCCAGTGCTACTTTTATGGCAGTTCTCTATTTGACTTTTCACAAGCAATTTATCTCCATTTATTATGATATTATCCTCTGCATTTTGTCAGAATTTTTTAGTAATAATTAATTGAAAAACATAGGTTGTTAATTTTTACTGATGTTTGTGTTAAAGGTCATGATCGTACAATTAATAGCTCAAGGGTATCATTCTCACTCATTGGTTGAGATGTCCCAGGTTTCAGATCCCGGACGAGCCCCCATATATTTCAGTCTCAGGGAAACCTATTACACAAGATGCCAACACTGTGCAGCAGTGTGAAAACCCACAAAGTGAAGGTGGAAGTCTCAGCAAAAGAAACAACAGAGGTATCAGTCTGTAAAGCAACCAGATAGCTAAGAAAAACAACAAATAAAAACAAAACTGAAACGCAACCTTCCAACTCATACAACAAATAAAAATAAATGTAGAATTTCACTTAATAGTGACGGAGAATTTGCCACTCTGCTCTTTTGGGGTTAATCCTCTTACTTGTTTCCTGGTAACTAGAGGGAGAGGAAACAGATCACAAACTAACAGCATAACAAGTAACAGAATTGCAATTTGAGAGGTGTAAAACAAGGACAATTCTACCAAATCTCTATCTTATTTTTGGTTAACTTGAATTGACAATAAAAATAATTGTTAGTTGCAGTTGCATTTCCCCCCAAAAAAACAAACACATTTTTGTAAGATTATAAAGAAAGTGAAAGCAAACTGTAAAGCTGTTCAAGGAGAACAAATACAAAGCAAATACTTCCAAAACTGTGGGTGTAGTTTTAAAGCATGTTCTTCTGTCCTGTCGTTTCCTATTTGCAGTAATGTGGAGTGTGTGAAGCTGCTTCTGAGCAGCGGTGGAGAGCACAACCGGAGGGATAACTGTGGCAGGTTAGTGACTGGAAGGTTTTTGTTTGTGACATTTTCAGCCATTTATTAGATGATAGAAAAAATATTCAGATTTGTCATAAGTTTGTTCTTGTTGCTGTTGTGATATCTACATCTTTTGCTTCTGGAGTATTATTCCGACAAAACGAAAAAAAAACAACTTTTTATGGACAAAATGATTGTTATGTTTAACTTTATTTTTCCAGTAACATTCTTTCATAACTAGGAGTCATTTTATTAACATTTGTTTTGGTATTTACCACAACACACCTGCTGGTTTGTGTAATTTGGGTGTTAGCAGCTACACACCAATGTAATAATAAAACAGGGTTTTGCCTCATGAGAACACCCCACTAAAAACAATTAAAATAGAAAACATTCTGTCCACACCTGTCCTTGTTTTCTTTCATCTAAAATAATAGTATTTTAGACACTTGCACGTCCCTACTTTGTAAAAATGCCCATTCCTGTTTAATATGACTGTCTGGTTTGTCTGCAGAGAAGTATTTTTCTGAATTTGACATCAAACACAAACCTTTGTGCAACATCAGCAGATGAAGCTCTTGTGGCCAAACACTGTTGTCATGTTTCCGTGTCATGTGGGCGTTCATGTCATAAGACTAGAGTTAGTTACAGCAGCAGATTAAAAGTGTCTCAACAGGGTTAAAGCATCCTCAAATCACCAGATTTCACAACATTTTCCTGACTTACCATCTGTGATAATTCCTAAAGTTTTATTTCCTCTAATAAAATACTTATTTACCTCAGTAGTACTACAACATGTGCTTCAATGTGAAAATGAAGCACAAATGTGTTTTAGTTTTCAACTATAATCTGGCAGATGTGCAGCTGTGGATCCTCTGTCACATCAGATAAAGACATCTCACATCTTTGAACAACTCCTGAAAATTGTATGTATCACCTGTCTTTGTCTCATGGTGGTGCAGTGGATAGCACTCCTGCCTTACAGCAACAAGGTCCTGGGTTCGATTCCAACACCAGTCGATGGTGGGGCCTTTTTGTGTGGAGTCTGCACTAGGCGTGTTTCCACTACACTGGTCCCAGGACTTTTTGGGGGGAAGGTACTTTTGATCAGACCGTGAGTTGGCCTGGTCCTCTTCGGCGTCGTGTCTCCATTACAGTAATGGCCCTGTAAGAACCTCGTGACAACGTCATCATGTCCCGTCCGTTTCTGTAGTAGCGTCACTAACAGAAAACACCGAAACAAAGCAGCAGCAGAGGAGGAAATCACACCAAGACTGGACATGGACACGGATGAAGCTGGGATGTTTGTCGCATTTCTTCTGTTGTTGTACACAGTAATGGTGTCAGAGATTGAAAGAAGAAGAGTTCCTCTCGAAGAAGAATTCAGCAGAGATGAAAGAAACAACTGCTTCATCATGTTGTGAATTTCCTCCAGCAACTACTCTTAAAATTGGAGGTTGTTTGTCGCAATCTGCTGATGTCATTTGCAACAACCAATCTGCGTGAGTTAGTGGCTAGTACCACCCAGCGACTCTACCGGGCTGTTCTCGAGTACCTACCCTCGAGCAGGTACTCCGCTGGTTCCTGAAAACGGCCCAGTCAGTGGAGACACATTCATACCGTGAAGTTCCAGTAAAACGGCCCAGAAGTTCCAGTAGTGGAAATACACCAACTGTGTCTGTGTGGGTTCTCTCTGGGTACTCTGGCTCCTCCCACCATCCAAAGACATGCCCTGATAGGTTAATGGGCTAATCTAAATTGCCCATAGGTGTGAATGTGAGAGTGATTGTTTGTCTCTATATGTCAGCC
>JAQQZY010000015.1:22133169-22144416 GCA_030068375.1 Ostorhinchus rueppellii
GAAAATACCAAATACCAAGACACACCCCCCCCCCCCCCCCCCCATTTCATTTATGATTTTGTTTCTTTTGGAGTGGGTCATTCTGGACACTTCTCATATGGCGAGACATTCCATTAAAAGACTGTTTTTGAATAAGCAATAATTTGTTCTTTTTAATTGCCGTTTGTGTTGATCATCACTGACCTGTTTGCAAATCCTGCACCAGGAATAATTGAGAATTGTGTGCTGATAACCAGGAACGGGGGAGTCCAGCTCCTTTAAGACAATCTGTACACAGCCGTTACCATGCACAAACCGTCGGATGTGATGCACCATGGGAGTCTCGCAGAACATACTGGGGCATTGGTAAGAAGGCCTGAAGAAACAACATTAGCCACACATATGCCTAAGTGAAAAATGACTGTAGAGTTACACATTTTCAAGTCATATACATATTTAGTATATTTTAGAGAACATATTTGAGGCACTTTATCACATTTGCTGTCCCTGTAAAGAAAACAAAATCAAAATGCAACGCTTTTCTTACCTGAAACAATATCTCTCCAAAAACACACCAAGAGATAGATCGTTCTTGCCATAGAACTCCATCGTGACAATCCTGTTAACAGCAAAGATAATGATGAATAAAATGCAAATTCCTTCCATGAACCAGCTCTAACATTTTGTACTACCGTGTGCAAACTGTTTACCAGGGGCTGACACAGGGGTTGGGGGCATTGTTGGACTGAGCGGAGGAGCTGCTGAAGAGCACACAGAGTCTCTGATGGTTGATAGGGTTCAGACAGTCCAGCTGAGAAAAAAAAAAAAAAAAAAAAACACAGAACATAAGAAATCAAGAGCATAAAAACGGAGCTCTGAAAACCTGGGATGTGAGATGTATAGGAAGTAAGAGTGTGAATTATATGCTTTTTCCTTTTCTAAATACTGGTCTGGTAAATAAATAAATAAATAAAAATAGCTTCTTAAAATTTCATCAAAATATCATCAAGTAACAAATAATTATATATATTTAAGAAGCCAGAATCTGAGATTTTGTGACTTGATTAATAAATGAATGTAGAATTTTCAACTTCTTATCGTAGTTTTTTTTGTTTTCCATTATTCTGTTTCATGTTCTTACTTTGGGAGTCCAGCTTAGATCATTATGTTTGCTTGGCTTCTCCTCTTCACTGTCAGCCTTAGCTGGAAGTTTCACCTGCATTTCCCCCACTTTGCTCTGACTACTAATCGGGGGAGCGAAGCGGTCGGTGGTCTCCCTCTGCCGGATGCGACCCCCCTTGGCTCTGTAGTCCGCTAACATTTTGGCAAGTTCCTGGCTGTTGTTCAGCTGTTCTATGATGCGAGTGCTGGTCAGGCTATGGCAGGGGAGCACATCAATGGGCTTCGCTGGTGCACCATTGCTGCTCTGGCCACTGGCAAGGGAGGATGGAGATGCATCTTTAAGAAGCTGCCGTTTTCTGCGTCCATCGAGTTCCTTCAAGTCCTTGTTTAGGAGGGGTGATAGATAGACCTACAGGAAAGAGGAGATCCAGCTCTATGAAACACTGGTAATAAAGATGAATTCATGAGTACTACCTAATAGATGTTAAACAGGAATAAAGGGATATGAAAAATGCATACAAGAACAAAGCAGTGATTTCTGATGTACTTTGATTTGTCTTTTCATTGCTAACAAAGAGGTATGTAATGTTTCCCTGGTTGACTTTTATCTGTAAATATCCCATTGAACAGTAAAAATGTGCACTTCTGGTCCCTAACATCCACACCACATAATATATTGTGGATATACCTGCACAATAGTAGCTGACAAAGGTTTGTCCAGGTAATCCTGGGCCCATGTAGTTCTATTACTTAGGGGAAAAAAAAAGGGTGGTTGTTGATGTGGTGGTTTCTAAGTGGTCACATGTATTCACCTTAACCTGGATACAATAAAATTCCTTATCATTCAATTTTGTCAAACATATAGAGAGCGGAATATTCAAATACTTTCCTATTGTCATTGGAAGAACACGTTTTAAACATTGAAATGACTCATGAATTTGAGAACAATTTGGCGATCCTTTTTCTATCTTTGCTGATTTGACCCTGCAAATATAATTTTAATCCAACACAACACTGACTTTTTAGCTAGTCATATTAGTTTTAACCCAGTATTGTATGTAAATATAAACAGTGTGCATATTTAGTTTGATGTGGTGGATTAATGTACAACTTTGCTTATTAAACTGTGGTACGCAAATCTACTATTTACCAAGAGGTAAGCACATAAGCATGAAGAAAAAGACTGGGTTCAGTGGCAGCTTTAAAAATTTACATCAGAAATGTAGACTTCATACAACTTAAGAAATCAATAAAAAAAATCGCTTAAGACAGACAATAAAAGATGGATAAATGAAACTAGATAAAGCATTTGTGGTTGCCAAGACCGCAGAAATTCAGATTTAAGACAATTTAATGACTTCTACAAAGTAATACTTATTCAACTAAACCAAACGTTCCTTAAAAAGCTTTTTGAGGAAAGTTAAGCAGGCAAAACTGAATATTGTCCTACTACTGTCTGAAATAAAACATGAGCGAAAGTACATTTAAAAAACCTGCTTTTAAAATGTACCTTCATGCACATATGGACAACTGCTTTCATCTACATTTCCCAGAATACTACTATTTTTCCTTGTTTGGGGTTATAAATAAAGACAGCCTTGTACCTGTTCAGGGAAGTAATCTCTGCTGGGGCAGTGCATTCCAGGAGGGGTGAGAAGGAATGGTTCTTTAAATGTGATGAAGGGGGAGATGCACAGAATAATGTCCTTCAGCTCCTGCTTGAAAGTAGCAGAGATGGACTTTAGACGGTCATCAGATGAAGCCACCTGCTCGGCCACAAACATCCCCGTGTCATCTTGCAGAGGATCCCGGAATAATCTGGGAGTGGATGTTTCAGAATTGTCCCCATCTTCCATGCCTGTTGAGCCCCCCCTCCCAAGACTCTCCTCTTCCCCCATCTCGCCTTCAGATTCCCCGATCAGAGTGTCAGAGCACATTTCCTGATCCTCTTCCATGAGGAAAGGAGGAGAGACAGACAAAGCAGGTGCAGGTAGGTTGGAAAACGAGGAGGAGGTCTTTGTTTCCATGGTCTCAGGTTCCTCCTTTCCAGGGGGGTTTGACACTTTGTCAGTTATGTTTTCTGTTTGTCCATTTTTGGATAAAGAATCAGAACTAAGCCCATCCTCCTCTGATTGTCCTCCAACTACAGACTCTTCAGGTCCTGCAGGTTTCCCGAGGCTTTCTTGAGGCTTTGTCTCTTTCTGTTTGTCCTCTAAATCTCCCTCATCCTCCTCTGCAGTGCAGCCCTCCAACAGGCAAGGAAAGGAGGTGCTTTGGGCCAAGTTGGGTGGCATTGCAAACTCATCCATTAGGAAGGATATCTCCAGCTGGGAGTGGTAAGCAACACACACCATCAGCATGATGATCTCCTTAACCTTGGAGAGCTCATACTCTGAAGCACCTCGTAGCTTGATGGAGCAACCGAGATGAGCAGGACATCCCTCGAAAAACATCAAAGTCTTAATCTCATCTACGGGAACAGAGAACAGAAACTGGTATTTATTGTCAGTGATGGAAACGTAACCAGCTTTATGAATGTGATAATGCGTTATTTATCAGAGGAGGAATCTAACTACTATATTTTAATAAAGCTTCAACAGTAATTATTGTAGGGTGCTAAAAGAAATCAAATGTAATATGTTACATTATTTTAATGAAATAATACAATACCACATTTATTATATATTTTAACAGGGTAACTAATAATCTGTAAGTGATTGCCGAACACTGTTTATTCTACAGTGTGTGGTTATCTCTGAGGACTCACTGAAATTAAGGGTAAAGAGCAAAACTGTGTTGTTTACCGTTGGCCAGAATGAAAGGCTGCATGTAGAACTTGTGGCAGGTTCCCAAACGAGGTTTGGTGAGGAGCTGGTCCATGGACATTACCAGATCCCCCTGGGTCATTCGACTCACCCTGTCCAGGACTTGCTGCATGGAACATGAGAAGAGATTAAAATTTATGATTTGGATGTTATGTTATGATGAATAAGAACTGATAATACTGAAATAACTGCTGATAAAGGTTTCCTGTAGATTTTAGCTTCATTCATATTTTGAATACTTTGATGAATTCAATCTCAAGTCCACATGACAAAAAAAAAAAAAAAAAAAGAAGATTTTATTAGCGGTCTACTTCTGCTAGTTTTAGAAGACGGTAATTTTTTGCTTGCCCACAAACCAAAATCACAATATAATAACTGCATGCACAATAAATTCCGATTGCTTCCATTATTAATTGTTATTGTTCCATGTTGGACTTGTTTTTATTGCAACATAATAAATACAAATTTCTTCTGAAAACATGCATCAAAATGAGACTCAAGTTAAAACAATTTTATAAACATAATGTGTTCAAACTTGAAAACCCTCAACCTTCAGTCCACACCAAAATTTTTGCACGATGAACTGATGACAATACCCTGTGGCCAGGGCAAAACAGCATAAACTTAAACGGTACTTAAGCAGTTTCAAGGCCTAAAATGCATGTTACTGGGTTTCAGACTTTTTATGGGTCTGCAGAAATTCTATCAAGAATAACCAAAATAATAATACAAATGTATCTTCATATATTTTACATAAAACCTGTGCCTATAAAGTATTGAAGGTTTACCGACCGGTTTGACGTTGATAACCAGTGTGATGCCATGCGCCAGCAGCATGTCTTGAGCAATTCGAGACACCGTCTTCTCCACCAAGACCAGATTTGGACGAACATCTACTATACGCTGTACATAGTTCTTGAGAAATTCTTTTTCCTGAACAACAAAAAAAGATTTTTAGAAAGAAAAGGGGCAAATCAGGGTGATCATGTTTTGTGAGTGTGGTCCAGTGAGTCACTGACCTGCAGCACAATAGGGTCGATGCACGTGAACTTGGTCTCCTCTCTGTACAGATACTCTATAGAGCATTTTAGCAGCAGAATTTTGGGATTCTTGATGTAGGGGTTCATCTAATCACAGAGAGACAAGCATATGTCTGTTAAAACGGTCCCAGTTTGCTCTGTATCAAAATCATTATACTTATTCATTTCTACATTACAGCTTAAAAAAAAAAAAAAAAAGTTAGCTCATGAACACAATGAAAATCATCCAAATCAAATCTGTCATATTTCTTAAAAATTTCTCTAGGAAAACACAACATACACAATCTGAAAGATCTGTCGGTTTAGGATAAATCCCTATTGAGGTAAAGATAAATATCGGGTTTTTGGTTCAGCAAAACAATCATTTTCCACCTTCTTATGTGCGATGTTCTTGGTGCACACGAAGCCGTTCACCACTACGGAATCAAACTTTCTCCCTCCAGGAATCTGAAATGTAAAGAAAGATCCTTTCAGCCTCTGAAACATTGAATTGAATTAATAATAATTTATTACATTTTTGGGGAGATTTTTTTTTACTTTATTAGAGATAGTGTCAAGAGAAAGGAAAGATGGGGGAGAAAGGATTGATATGCAGTAAAGAACGTGGGCCAGGAACTGAAATCAGATTGCGATCAGGCCTTGGGCCAAGTGGGATGTACTCTACTGGGTGAGAGAACAGGACTCCCCTAATAAATAGTTTGTATGTTTCCTTTACATGTATTGCATTCCAAAAACTTCAAACTTCACTAGAACTCATGGCTGACCTTTTTTATGTGGACAAGCTGGCGGATGTCCATATCATCATCACAGTTGCGAACATCAGGGCGAACTGTTTGGACCACCTGTCGAACAACTGGGACAATGATATCCCGCCAGGACAGAGACAGAGACTCGCTGTACAGCAGCTGCTGCAGCAGTGCCATCATGTGGCTGTGATTAGCCGAGCTGAATGGGAGGGCAGAGAGCAACATGGTGAGATAAAGAGAAATACATGTTCTCCAAATCAGTAACTTTGTGGAATATCTGTGAAATAGGAATTGCTGTATACAAAACTAACAATTTAAGTAAGTCATCTTAGGCCACAGGTTAAGACTAAATGATTAGATGGGAAATAATCTAAACTGTTACGTAAACAATCATAAGCTGCAACCTTAGCAACTAGCAATGATGCGTTTACTCACAGCAGCCTCTCCATGGCCTTCTTCTCTCCATTCTCTTCTCTGAGCTGATCCAGAGAGCTGTGATGCCAACCCAGAGGAGTAAATAGCATCTCTTTGGCTTTCTCCTCCACACGTCGGTTGAACAGAGACTCTACAGGGGCATTCAGCAGTGCAGAGGTTTGTTAAGGCAATTGAGAAACTTACCTGATTAAAATCAGATAAGACATCCAAAGCTCATACCTTTAATGAATGCGTCACTAATGACAATGTTCTGCCCTCCATCTTCAGATACAAGAAATTCAGCTAAAGGAGGAAAAAACAAAATAAGTGAGTGTTACTGCATTCAAACTCCCCTTTAATAGGTGAAATTACATTAATCAGATGGGCTACTACCAAATGAATGTGGCAAGGTTTTTTATTGTGCACTAAAGTATTTTTTTGTGGAGATTCAACCATTTCAATGCCAAGGTTTACCGCAACTCAAAGACATTTTCTGCCACTCTTTGCAAATACACTGTGACTGCATCCTTGGTTTAGAGCTGCCCAAGACAATCCTGGCTGAGTTTTTCTTTGTCTGGGGGACTTTTTTGTTGCAGTACACTAGTGCCCCCTGCTGTTAGCTGTTTTTTTTTTGTTTTTTTTTAAACCATGAAAACCACAAATATCTCCTTGAACTATGTTTCAGTAGGGTCATAGTGAATCTCTTTTTAAAGCCCCTACATTGCTATCAACATGAACTACAGCTTCCTGTGCATTTCACAAAATAGTGTGATCTACTGTGATCTGAAATGAAACAAAAGTGACCCCACCACTATAAATGGACATATATGCAGCCTGTATATGTTCATCACATGAGGCTGACATGTCGTAGCTTACCCTGATAATCAAAAACAGACAGTTATAATGTAAACAAGCATCTCTCAGTAACTAGCTGAGGTCAACAAAACCAAACTGTTCTTTTTTTTATATATTTGGTGGCCTTTTGTTGCTCTTCAGTAATGCAGTTGTCATCAAAACATTCAATAAATTTAAAAAAAAAAAAAAAAAAAAATTATATATATAATTTATATTACTGCATTCAGGAAATATCAACTCTGATGGTTTTGATAATCAGATGGCGCTTCCACATATTGGTGTGGGTTTTGTTGTATTTCTATTAGTGTGGATAAGAAATATGCCTTTCACAATAACTACTTTGATGACTTGTGAATTTGTGTCCAAAGAGATTCTTTTAGTTACATTTAAGTATTCATTACTACAAGCAACAGCCTGAACAGGTTAAAAAGTACTTAATCAGAGCAAATCACATTTTTCCTTCAGTCCGAGTCTCTGTGTACAGACTTCAGAGGGCGATTATTCCAGTGTAATTTGAGTCAATTAATTTTCACTTTGACACCAAGACACTGAGGTGCCCGAGTTAAGAATCACACTCCTAGAGCAGGCAGAGTCAAGTCAACGAGGGCTAGAGAACTATATGGTGTGTTTTGATGCATGTGCTATAGTAATATTTACCTTTCTGCTCAGCAGCAGGAACATGTGGATACTTGGACTGTTTCTTGATGTGGAAGTCCACATTGTTTTGCTCCATGTTGAGGTTGATGGAGGCAGCAGAGTCACTGTCCACCACTGACTGGAAGCTGCTGACAGATGTTCTCTTACTGGGGCTGGCAGAATCTGGACAGATTCATGAGACAGTGAGCTGCAGCTGGGGTTTCATGTCATAGAACCATACCAGCAATGCATTCAGTCTATTTGTACGAGAATCACTGATCTGGGCAAAGAAGGTAGGAAAATAAAGATTTAAAGTATCAGACATGAGATACATACTGGGCATAGTGTACTCCGTCTCATCTGCGAGCTGTTCCGTGTCACTGTCATCAAACTTGATATCCTTGAACCATGACGGTTCTGAATGTCCCTCCAGGGAGTTCACACTGTCACTATCTGGCGAAGGTGTTTCAGAGAATTCTGTACTCTACAGACCAGACAGAGAGACGTCAGGACATTTAACTTTCACTGAAATAATCAGAAAGTCATGCAACACTTGACCTCACTGAATCAATATAAACACAAAGTATGCTACAACAAAAGTAAAACCGCTTATAATTATTTTGGTTTTAAATATCAAAATTAACTTTGGTACTATAAGCTGCAGGACGAGCCCAATTCAAAAGGAGAATTTTAAAAAAAGATGAGGATTTTTTACTGCGACAGAAACGTTAAGCCATTATAACATATTGTGACAGTTTGATTTGGGGGCTTATATTTATTGTTTTATTATTCTTGTTTTATTGATTTGTAGAAGGGGTGCCAGCCAGGTCTCTCTCCTGACATGTGAGATGTTTAGTTTGTTTGTTAGTCAGTCTTTCACTTTTTTGGTTGGTTAGTTTGTTTGTGAAGTAATTACCCCTCAAACATGCACACAAAGGACGAATGTCTCCAATGAACAAACACCCTACACATTAAATGATTCAAAAGAAGTGATACATTTCAACCAAACTCAAATTCAAAAATCATATATTGATCATTCAATTAATTAAAAACACAAAAGTCCAAAATCAGAAAAATCCACCAACCAAAACAAAATTAAACTCAAAGTGTCCACTCAGGGATTAATTTCAGCCGTTCAGGGAAAACACAGTTTAGTTCATTGAAACGTAAGAAATCCACTTCGGGTTTTAATTCATGGGGGAAAAAAAGGCAAAAGAGGAACAAAATGATGAACAAAGGGAGTCTTCTCAGTAAGGCAAAAATAATGAAAATAAATCAGGCACAACTAATTCCGGGCTTTGTCGAAAAAATAGGAAAACAAATTATTCACGCCCTGCTCTCAAGTCAGTCCAGTCCGTCAGTCTAGTCCAGTCAGTCATAATCCAGGTCGGGTTTTGCTGCTGGCGTTTTGCGGTGGATACTGGTGGTTCTGGCTGAGATGTGGAGTGGAGGTAATGAAGGAGGATGCGGTTGTCCGGAGTGGGTATCGGGATTAACTGCCGTACTTTTGTCGTGTCTATGAGCCGTTGCTCCACCGCATCTGTACTCCAATTGCACTGCGCTCTGTGTGTCCTACCCATGAATGCGGAAGTGCGGGGTATTTAAACTCTGCCGCCAATCAGCCGCGGATGGGGCGAGTTGCTTACGACTTCCGGGGGGTGTAACCGAAAGTCGGGAGGTGTCTGGTGACAGATTGTCACACTATGTAGGAGCTACAGTGTTGCTTCTGAGCCAGCAGTTCAACCACATAGGTAAATAAAGCCTTTAAATCATATTTAGACAACTAAATGTAGAATAAAATCAAAATAGGCCAAAGGACTAAAATATTACCAATAGTCACTAATTGGTGACTTTTAAAATTTTTTATCCAAAATTTAAAAAAATAAATGTCAAAAGGAACAGGGTGATGGGGTAGATTGTCTGCAGACTTTAAACAGAGACAAGAAGAGGTGCCAAAGTCTTGCTTCTTGTCAAACATATGTTGAAAGGTACTAATAGAAGAACTGCACGCCGAATATTTAATCAGATATCATTTTGTAAACTTTCCAGTGTATATTTTGTGTACAACAGCTCTCACCTGGAGGGGGCGGTAGAGCGCATACTCATCCCTGAACAGCTGGTCGTGGTGGGTGACACAATCGAGCCAGCGGCCGTCCACCAGTGCCTGGCCTATTGCTATAGCCTGGGCCCTTAGGATAGCAGGAAGAACGCAACATCAAAACAAGTCATGGACAGCTTTCAACTTAGATCAATTTGAAGCCCGGCTTAATTTATAAATTCAGTATGACACAGCAACTAGATCTAGAAAATCATTCATTTATTACAGCACAGTACTGTGAAAAGTCTGGAATGTGGCATTTTCTCAGCATGCTGTTCAGTGAGATAGACGCTACCTGGTGGAGATGGTGCCATTCCTAAGCAGCCAGTTGACAAGCTCCTTTCCCACAATGCAGTTGGGGTACGTTCTCAGCCAGTATCTGTGATCCTGGAACTCCATTCCTGTGCTGTTGTGGCAGATTTTTTTCCACAAGTCCTTCAGCTGGGATGAATCCTGTAAAATACAGAGCACTGTATGATGCTCGCTGTTCACATTCAGATAAACTTTACTGATCCCTATTGATGGTTGAAGAAGTATTCAGATCCTTTAATAATAGTACCAATATAGTAATGTGAAGTACTTGTTACAGGTAAAGGCCATGCATGAAAAAAACAATTCAAGTAAAAGTATGACTACATTCATTAAAAAAAACATAGTTAAAGCATTAATGCAAAAGTAGTGTTTTGATACATCTGATTCACATTAGTAGTTCATTAATATGGATGAATACGTGGTGGCATGATCCTGGTGTATGGCAGGGGAACTTTAGGATTTTCTTGAGTAGTTACTTTCTATTAATGATGTTTGTTCCTCATTTAGAGAGAACCACCACCAGTGGACTAGTATGTAAAAAAAAAATGCAAATGAAAGGGAATATAAAAATCTGTGAAATGAAAACAATAGAAGGTGGCATCACCAGTAGGATCTTCCTCTCTTCATCACTGTGGTCCATTTTTGTGCCACTTTTGGAGCCTGAGATTGCTCGGCTGGGGGGTGGGCTGACTGAACTGTCGTAGGAAGGCACCATGGAGGATCCAGAACGATCCAGCGACAGGTTGGTCACACTGGCAGATCTGCAGTAAAAACAAACAAAACTCCCATTATCAGTCAGGCTGAAATAGATACATTTGCGAGTACATCAAGGACAGCGTCCGTGCAGATTGGATCAGCCAGAGCAATGATCTACTCTGCTGTGATGATTGTTTTGTGGTTAGGGACAGGATGATGACATTCAACACCCATACAATATAAACATTCCAGTCAGTTGTGGTCAAAGTTACTTTGTTTTGTCAAAGGGCTTTCCTGCCAAGAGGTGGCCTGAATAACTCTGCACCCACTAAGAAATACTTTGGAAAAATTCAGAAAATCCTCTCAGAGGTGCTTTTTGTCCATCTATCAACTAAAACTTTAAAATGAAGTTTTGAAAACTACTGAAAGAACAAAAAAAATAAATAAAATTTATTTTATTTGTTTCAGGAACCGCTGTTCTGAGGTTCCTGGTGAATTTTTACATATACATACATATATATATA
>JAQQZY010000015.1:22144887-22164004 GCA_030068375.1 Ostorhinchus rueppellii
ATATGTTTACACAAAATGAATAACATAATGGTTCCTAAATAATTAGGAGTTAAACAATTGAGCCTTTCAGCTCCACTTAACATTACTGAGTCTATACTAAAGCTTTACACAATAGCTCATAATCTCATTAACTGTTTCCCTCTGGCCATAAATGAAGTTAATCTGTATCTGTACGTTGGACATCACCCTACAAACAGTAACTGACCTCTTCCGAGCTGGTGATTTGCCGATGTCTTCTTGTAGCGTTGTTAGTCTGGAGTTGAGGCCGCTGTTCTGAGGTTCCTGGTGAATCATACTGATGTACAAAAATCACACGCACAGATATCATATCTGTTGATTATTACACTTTGTCTACACCATTTAATCCAGAGAACGGTACTTTTTGATCAGTCAATTTGTGCATGCAGAAGCTAAGTTTATAGAGCTAGAAAGCATCGAGCTTTTCTTCCAGACAACTAAAGCTGAGATGTGAACAAAATGAATAAAACAAACAGCAAGACTCACTTCTTCCTCATCCCAATGGGAGTTTTTCTATGCCAGGAGAGAGAAGGGAAAAAGAATTTCTTTGAGGCAGGTTGATAGAGAATGTAAGCAAGAAGCACACCGATTCAAAAAGGTAAAAGTAACATAGCCTTGACTGCACACCAAAATGCATGCACTGTTAGACAGTCTCTCAAACAAAGCTGACCTTGAGCATCCTCTGAACAATCAGACTATTCTGTGCATGCCTGATGAAATTTTTTGATAATCCACTAACAATGATCTTTAACAAAGTAACAGAGAGAATAAGACCAGTCCTTGTGCCCAAACAGAAATACTTTCCTAAATCTGTGTTTCAAATAACATTTTTTCTTTTAAGTTATTAATCAATTTCAGGAAATTTTCCATAATGCCAAATCACATTTCGCTAGATTCCCATTACATCTCAATCACTTTTCCTTCTTCGCTATTACACGTTTAAACTTCTCAACAGATATTCCATATGAATCTCAAGAGTATTGGGAAGTTAAATTATAAATTATGTGAAAGTTTGACTCTACGCAAGATTGGTGTCATGAGATTTGATGTTATTCGACTGAAAACTGTGTATTGTGACATTTATTTCAAATCATGTAACTTGTAGATTATCACTAAGAAAACAAAAATAATGTGGTATGCTCAAAGTGTGTCATAAAAACAAACTTCACAAAATAACACTGACTGTATAATAGTGGCAGGAGTCTAACTGTGATCTAGTATGACTATAAATGACAACAAAATAGTAAAGAATTCTAAAAAATAATATTATATGTATAGTCAGACGTATATGAATGGTAGGGAAAATCCTGTAGTTCAACATTACAAAAATGTTTCTGATAGTGATTATACCTATAATTCATAAATTATAACCATGCACAAGGCACAGCTCACACACACACACATCCAACAACACAGAACCAAGGAAATGAAAAAGCAAGTATAGATAGAAGATGGAGGAAAAATTAGAGCAATATGTTTGTCACCACAACAATCAATGAACCTACTAATTAAGCCACAATATCATAATAATAATAATAATAATAATAAAGGAAATATCACATTAAGTACTTTGATTACCAGATGAATGAGGCTGATAATGTAAGTGTCCTGTATTTATTTTCCTGATTTCCTTGATCAGATTTGTGAGTTGATTTGTTTGTGCGCCTGACAAAGCGCCTGTGTGTGTTCACCTTTGCCAGGTCAGATCTTCCTCGAGGAAGATGTTCCTACTGGCTTTGCGCCCACCCACAGGCGTCCTCGGCTCAGTGGGTTCCAGCACACAAACAGAGCAGGAGGAGTCAGACAGAATGCTCAGGTCCTCTCCAATGGAACCAGAGTCTGCTGAGTGAGCGTAGCTTAAGGCTAATTTACGACAGTAGGTACAGGCCCGAAGGTCTCCTAGGTTCAGAGAGAAGAAGAGAAAGAGAGGGAGACAGTGAGGGAAAGAAACAGAAGAGAAAAAGGGTTAATGGGAAAAGAGGAAACAAAAGAGGTAATGTTTTAATGGACATTAAAATCTGACAGGACATGATTTAACAAATTCTCTGATCAAACCTGCTCCATATGCAGAAAATCCGCAATCTGTTAAAACCCTGTTTGTTATTGAGGTTTATATATAATAAACACAGAAAAATCAGTCTTCTATACATACAGGACTGTGGTATACTTGCTGGTCTTATGGAAAGAAAAAAAAAAAAGTCCTAAAACGGCGCAAAACTAGGAGGCACAATTTTGAGTTTTACTTAATGTAAATTAGGGCAATCATAATAATAATAATAATAATAATAATAATAATAAAGATAATAACAATTACATTAAATACAAGAAGGTAACAATGGTCCATAGCCATTTTTAGCATCTCTGAAACTAAAAACAGCCTTACCCGTGTAACCCATGAACTTTCCAGGAATTTCTTGGTTGCAGCAACGGCTGCAGAAGATCTGACCACAGAGACGGCAGTGGTGGCGACGGCGGAAAGTGGTAAATTTCTCATTGCAGTCGTAACACTCCTTACACTGGCTATCCGGCATCCAGTACTGTTTCAGATCACTGTCCTAAAAGGGGGAAAACTATAGTACTCAGTGTTCATCCATAAAGGGAAACTGCATGGTTTCAGCTCAGAAAAAGGACATCGGCTCTATGCACAACTCCACTATTTGCCTTACTTACCTGCTACTTCTTGTTGTGACGACTAATTATTCAGGCACACATGGATTAATCAGTGTGTCCAAAAATGAAAGACAAGAAATAAAGGAGTCACCTGAAGTTCAGAAAGTGGTAGGGCCGTGCATAGAGCCCATTGGCGTGAAGAAATACTTTATAACCATAAAATAAATGAGTCTATAAAACGTGCAAATGAAGCAAAAAGTATCTGTAACAGTGAGTTGACATTAAAACAGGAAGTGGCTACCTGGCTCTTTCCCTCCATGATTTCCTTCAGCCTTTTTAGGGCCGTACGAAGTTGTACAGCTGTGCGAGGATCATGGTTGCTTAAAGATGTGTCAGACTTCCTGCTGCCGTCTAATACACGCAGAAACACACACCCACATGTACACAAACACACAACTTCATTAAGCCAATGAATGAACACAATTTATTTGATCTTGAATATTCATTCTACTGCATTGTCAAACACCTTTGTAATCAAAATACATGAGCTATAAGGTGATACTAAATGATGTTGTAGACTTTAAAAGCTAAGTGAGAAACATTTGACAATGCACACCTCAGGACCAACTTCCATTGAAGTTGCAAATATGGAAAAATAACACAAGATGCGATTAAGATTATGTAGTTAAAGAAAGCTGGGCAGGAAACAAAACATATTGAATTTAAATGTTAGCTTTAAAATTATTCATGACAAACATCATTCCAACTATTAGTATCTGAGTGGAAAACATTAGGCCAAACCAAACAACAATAGGAAGCACTCCAATAAAAATGCAAAAAAACATACTTACACGTGTGCGCACACACACATGCACTCAGACAAACAAAACAGTTGGTGTAAAGCAACTCTGTTTCAAAGTGTTACAGTCGAGCTAAAAGCATCTTTAGTAAACTACACAGTGCAGAAGACCCCTCACCTGGCCAATCCACTGTAATCAGAAAAGACATGAGAACGACGTTACAGCCTGTCAGAGGACATGCATCTCAAGATTTACATTAAATATAATTCAATACTAAGCATCATCTTGTTTGTAACTTTAAAGGTCTGTCTGGCAAGTAGTACTGAAGTAGGAACGGGGTCAGAATATAACTTCATGTTCTCTTATTTCTCATAATGTTTATCTTATAAATAAGACAAATATTATGTGTAATACTAATATATACACATTAATCAATTTCAATACAATAAATCTTGCCATGTTCAATCACTATAAAACCTTGTTGTATTCAACCATACTCTGTTTGACTAAATCATGAAAAACTAAAAAGGATATGAAAATAACTCCTCAGTTCTCTAATTCAGTGCTCAACAAATGAAAGGTATTGTTTACAGTGACAATAAAACAACAGGACTGCAAAACAGATATTTTTAGAAATTAAAAAAATGTTTTCAAACTTGTGGGACACATGTATTTACATTTTGATGAATATAAAAAGGGCAAGATCACAAAAGTCATATCTTCATGTCAATATGGGAACTGACTTGAAGACCTTTAAAGCACATGAGGTAAGTCATATCACAGCTGCTGCTAACAGTGTTATCTGTGTCTTGATTGGTTTTACATGAAGGGGGATCTGAAACCAAATCATTTGACACGCAAAAAAATCTCCACATCGGGAAACAGGACATGCCAGTTTTACAAAGCTTAACAATTCCAAAATGAAAAGGCCTGTTAATGTAAGAGGAAATCAAATCTAGTTTCAATCAAATAATTTATCCTCTGCTATAAAAAAGATAACATTTAACTGGACTGACGTACCAATTATAAGAACAGATCTTAACAGCAATATTTTACAGACTTCTAAAAGATACTTAAAACACACAAGCACCATAATCATATTAAACTACAAGATGAATTAGAATCATGCATGTTAAATATATTTAATCCTTCTTCTATACCTGTGAACCTACTGCAGATTTACGTTTCAGTAAGTTTTAAGAATGGTTTACTCCAACAGCTCAAAATAAGGTTGAACCATAAAAACCAGCCCTAGAAATGCTCTATGACAGTATCAACAACATCTGATTTGAACATCTGAGTATATGTGTTACCTGAGGTGGTAGAGGTACGTCGGAGGTGCTCAGGGTGCCGTTTACTGTACGTCCGTGAACCATGGATTGAATGGGAAGGGCTGGTGGACCAGCTCCCCCTCTCAGACTGAGGAGAAGGGGATGGCACATCTGGCTTCTCTGAAGCAGCTGAAGGAGGCCGTCCCTCCTCTAAACAACCACCCCCATCCACACCAACAGACAAATATAAGATCCAAATAAATCAACCATAACAGAATTCAGATTTGTATCCATGTATAATACAGTATTTAGTTTTATGTGGATCCATCGATAACCTACAGCTGTCTGTTATTAAACCTTAGCTGAAAATTAATTGTGAAGAAATTGCAATTTGTGATGTAATTGTCTTTTTCTGTTCACATATGCCAAATATTATAGCATAAATTTCACAGTATTTGAGTTATGCACATATATTGTGGCTATTATTCAACACTTTAAGATAAATAAGAACTGTATTTCTGTTTTTCTTTGAAGTTTTCTAATCAAAAACTACATAGAACAGATTTGAAAAAGAATTTATACACAAAGTACTTCTTATTGAAACTTTAACTGACCATGACAGGAGGAAGTTAAACATTTAAGATAACAAAGGCACATGATGATTTCATTAAAAGAATGCAAGCCAAAGGTCAAATGGTGAAAAATAATAGGGAAATGGTGACTATAAGTGTATACTGTGCTCGCATTATGAAATAAACAGGAAAAAAGACAAAGACAAAATGAGTCACATTTTCTGTATTGCAATTAATCATCCAGCAACAGAATTTCCATTAGTTACAGCCTTAATTTTAAGGTTTTTTTCTTTACCCTAAATAATGAACTGATTACAGTCCAACTGACGAAAAATATATAAAACAACAACAGGAATGTCGTATTATGAGAAAATACAGTTTTCCTAAAGTTCAATAAAATGCACATATCTTCCAGTAATCTCATCTATAACAGACTTCTAGTAATCAAGCACAATCTGAGGTGCAGTTAGAGGAATAGTGTTCTGCAGAGGGCTGGACCTAAGGGGTGACCATGTGAGTCAGGTAGCTCACTGGTTCCTAGCACTGGTTCAGGCAAGCAATTTCTATCACATGATCACACAAAACTGGAGCCAATTGCTAAGATTCCTTTAAATGGTAGGAAAAGGATATTAAGCATGGCTTTTGAAAATCACTGCGTTTTCATAACGAGATAAACTAATATAGTACCGCCTCTGCCATAGTGATATGACTTCATTTCATTTTCAGAATTTATCTACAGTTTCCACTAACTTTCAAACTAAGGTTTTAACTAAGACTAAAACATAGTCTTCGATAAATTTCCCTTTCTTTTCATTTTATTGTGATGCATTCCTCATTTCTTTATTTTTTACAACAGTGAGTTAAAAGGATTAGTTTACAAACCCTTTAATGTAATGTGTGGGAATGTGTGAAACATTCCAGAAATTATATTGAATGAAAATCTGTATGCTTCATTTAACATCTGGTATGCCAGATAGTATCATCCACATTATAGACAGGTAGCAATATTGGACGAGCCATATATAGTACTATACATACAATGTAAGCAAAATCCATCTGTGAGTCATAGAAAGTCACAGTTTTAGGTCATACTCATATGTAGTCTGTCAAAAAATGTCTGGATGAGAACTAAAAAAACAGAACTAGATTTTTACCTGTAAGTTTTAAATATTTAGAAGAGGTTCATTCTGTCTTTTCTTCTGTAATTTACTGATGTTCATGAGATGTGAGCATTTAAATGTGTCCATGCTGAACCCATTAAGCAAGAAAATTTCTGTCATATCATGTGACATTTTTAACCTTGTCATCTCTGTTGTTGAATTCCTTTCCCTTAGGACATATTAATTTAATTGCTCACAGATTTTTTTTCCTATGCTGTACATTCATTGTCCTCGTGTAGTTGTTTTACTAATAATGATCAAATTCCATAAGGCTTCATATACCTCTCACTCTAATCCATATTATCAACCATATGTCTGGGTGCAGGTGTGAATCCCTGACCTTTGTTGTTGAAGCGAAACAAATTGACAAATGAGCTGTATGCTGAGCGGAGCGGGGGCTCATCCTGCTCTGGAGTCAGTGGTTTGAAGTGGGTCAGGTGTGAGGGGCTAGTGGGAGAAATGACAGGCGGCTCGATGCTCCAGTCCGTTGAGGATGAAGACGAGGACTTGTCATCAGCAGCCATGTCACTGCTTCTCCTTAAAGAAACACAAACATATTGTATTATAGGCAAGTGTAACCCTTACTTTAAGCAGCTTATAGACATTAACATTGTTAAAGTGGTCTTGTTGACCAGCAGCCAACAGTTCATGTCGTTCTTCGAATTATATTCATGCCTGAATTAAAATTAGATATGATAATGGTTTAATACTCCTCATTCACATGCTCAGCTTCACATCAGCAGCAGGAAGTTACTTTAATAAGCTCTCCTCTAATCCTAGCATAAGTGTGTATAAAACAACTACAGGTAACAAAAACAGAAATGCAACGTCAGTAAACATAAAACCCTGAACAACAGCGATTACTGGTATTTAGCTTTAGAAGTTTGCTTAAACACGTGATAGTCATCTTGGTAACTACCCATAATTTACAAGAACAAAGCAAATTGACAAACTATGTCTCACAAAATACCACAGATTGATCAGAAGTGAAACCTGTAGAAAAACTTAGCAATGTTTGAGAAATGTGTTATTTATACACACACATTTCAAACCACAATAATCTGATTGTGATTTCAAGAAGTGTTCCCAATAGTTTCCTGTTTTTCTTCTCGAGAGGAAACGGATTTTAAATCAACCGGCATTAAAATTATTTTAACTTTATCTATCAATCAACTAACTCTTTACAGCAGCAAGGCACAAAAAACTATTTGACATCTGTCTAAAAACTCTAATTAAGTTCATTAAATTATCTCCTCAGTCGATCGGCTGATTGGCTACTAACAGTCGGCTGATGGCACAACACGTACACCGCAAATGTTACACAACTCGGACATTTCTTGAATTTTTCTTTTAATAGCTGTGAACAACAGAAATCTTTTCAGACCTCGCTTACTCTTACCGCTTAAAGAAAGCTACGGAGTTTGAGTTTGCTATGCATGCCATTCCAGATAATGTGTAGATGAAAATAGCAGAAGTAGCAACAGTCTATCTCATCATGTGACCACAACAGGCCGGAGTATGGCTGCTGTATGACTATTTGACAGCTCAGGACCAACCCGCCTTGTCGTACATCATAAAACAGACAATATAAAGACAGGATATTATTGCCTGCTCCTTAGGGCCTCTCACAGTCCGAAGAGCGATTACTCATATCAACTTTTAAAATAATTTTATCAATGCTGCCTATTATGCTAGCCATCACTGATAGTTTAGCTTCTTTATTTTACTATTATATCACAGAACTAACCTGTCAGCATTTGTTATGTTTATAAGGAAACAAACACCTTCTTTAAAATACGTCTATGCTTTATGGTCACTTTTATCTACCAGTTAGGTGATAGATAAACGAAAGCACAGCATTAGCTAATGGTAACGCTAGCCAAATAAGATAGCTAATGCTAGCGTAGGCTAATTAGCCGGTTTGCTACAGCAACTTGTAACAGTTGACACAAAATCTAATTATGATGATGACATTTGAACATAAGATTTACCCGTTCAATTATGAATCCGACATCACTGTACGAAGCACTCCGGCATTGAAGACATCTGTAAAAACCTGAATAAGCCGACTCCCGTTGCACACAGAGACCTGACGTATCGAGATCTACACAGTCGAACTGTTGTCAAGTGAAAAGGCATCATCAACAGAGTTGATAAACATAGATTTAACAAATACACCTGCGATGACGTTTTCATAAATCATTAAAGTATCGCAATTAAGGATAGAAACAAAGACGTATCCACTATTTATTGAGGTACAAATGCAATCTACATGAAATTATGCACAGCAAAGGGTGAAAAATAGAAGGATTATTTATAGCAGTCAGTCAGTCAGCTTCTGAACCCTTTTATCCTCGAGGGGGTCGCGCGGATGCTGAAGCTTCCCCAGGGTAAAGGTTAACCGAAAGTTAGGGTAACCCTTAACACTGTAGTGTAGTGTAGGCAAAGGCGGAGTACATCCTGGACGTGTAAAATAAAACAAAAAAGGATAAATTTTTTATCATAATTCAAACACAATAAGTTATCAATGCACAATATCCAGATTCATATGTTTATGATCGGTATTTTCCAATTTATTATAAATTCATAATTAGATGTACATGTTTTGTCAAAATGTTAGCGAGAGAGAGAGAGAGAGAGAGAGAGAGAGAAAGAAAGAGAGAGAGAAAGAGTGACAGTTATGCCCTGAGTAAAGCTTTCAGGCAACACAAAATATCTTAACGTCTTCGGATGTTCTTTGAATTATTCTGATTAGTTTTAATCCGTAATTCATAATCCTAAATTATGTGAAAGTGGTCATAATACCAAGAATAACACAACGTTTTGCGGGCAATGCTTCTTAATGCCAGTTAAAGTTTGCCTGATAAGACATTAAAAGGGGGGAAATATTAAATATACCGCGCAGCCGCAAACACTCGGCGGCCACTTGATTTGTATTCGAAAGAATATGCAGTAACGGAAAGCTTAAGGAGTGGTGAGTTCAAGAAATGTCTTTGGGAATTTCACAGATGTAGCTTTGTCGGAGCCTACCATTAGTTAATGCGTACTTTATTTTAACTTCAAAAGTAATGTAACACCAATTAACATATATATGTGTAGGTTCTTATTTGTCCAGGCCATCGTTCTTCTTGTGGTAGGTCATCTCGGTTCAACTGGTCTGGTTTAGCTCTTCTAATAAACGTTTCGTCTCGTCTCTCATCCAAGAGACTTCTTCATTTCTGAAAAAGAGACTTCTTCAGTTCTGTTTTCAATTACACGCTGGTATAGATATATTCTGATGGTACAATGAATGATATACAACATATTGATGCGTTGCTGTGGTTAGCCTGGTTTCACAGAGTTAACATTAGAGTTAACAGCAGCAACCAGAAATCAGTTCTTGGCCAGCTCTATTACATCCTGGTGGAGGGGTTTAAAACGGTCAGGTTCAGCATTTTTGTGTTTGTTTTCTTTCAGGTCATTTGTTGCAAGCCGCAGTTCTTGTTCGTGTCATGATGTTGCCTTTAACGAAAATGACACCCTTAAAGGCACCAACACAGGCTTCAGCTGCAGCATCAAAGATTAAAAATAAAATGCTCAGTGAGTTTATCATTTGTTTATATTTACATGTTTACAGTTTTAGACTTGCAGTGCTTTAATTGAGAAGATATAAATCATTGCTGTGTATTAAATCATTCATATCTTATAAAGTTGTTAAAACAAAATCTAGCCCTCCTTAAACCGCAGTAAAATGCAACATGCACATTAATGGAACACCATCACGTATAATGGCAAAGAACTGAAAGAGATCATTGGACTGCACATTAACATTTCAAATATAGTTGGGTGATAATTATTAAATGCCTTCACTCAAGTTAGAATGTTAATTCACAGCTTTTGTTTACTTTGTAATTTCATAATGTGGTAGTTGCACTTTTCGTTAAGTTAAGGATGTGAATATGGACATGCATTTCCTTAGAACCTTCTGCCATGTCTTGTGTAACACCATTATAATCCTAATCTTTTTTTTTTTTTATTGCTTAGATGTTTTTCCAAATAAAGAGACAGTGTAAAGTATGTCTTCTGTTATGAATAAAGTTTTGTTTTTCTTTCATCCACACCAGACACCTCCTCATTCTTCAAAGTCTCACTGAAGACCAACAACAAAGCTTTGGCTGTTGCCTTAGCAGCCCAGAAAGAAAGAAGCAGGCAGCTGGAAAAGGAGGTTGTGTACCTGCAAAAACAAATGGAGGGTCTATGTTTTGAGTTGGCTACCAGAAAATACAAGCACAGGAAACTGGTGGGTTTTTTAGGCCACTGGAGACTAATTTATTGTCAGCATGATGTAATCTTGTGCATGTGCAAGATTTAATTCGATACTTACCATTTTCAAGATTCACTGAAGCAATATTGGACTCTATGATGGGCCTAGCAATTACAAGCAAAAAAAAAATCAATAATTATTCAGGCACATGTGAGTCTATAGCTCAAGAATGTGTCATATCGTCCTACAAATGTACTGTGTTTTAATGCCCCTGTTATGTGATAACTAATTTTATTCACTGTTTATTATTTTATTGTTCTCTCAGCTCTTGATTCTGAAAAATCTCCATAACAACATGTTGCATCACATGGGCACGGTGGCTGACCTTTTCTCTTCTGACAGTGTGAGAATACCTTTCAGAAACAATTAACATGTTCTATAGAGTAGCATATTGATTTTGGTGTAATGCGAAGGTCAACAATATAGGCAGAAAACAAAAACTGGATATGTTATGGCATGATATTACACCAACTCTGAGAGTATTGTAAATATTATCTGTGACGTTAAACATTTGATAGAAAAGTAATCAAAAGTGACTTTCTACAAGTGAAGTAAATAAAATATTTAAATTACTTGTTGCATTTTTAAACCTGTTGACTTGTGAAGTATTGCCTATTACATTTCAGTAACCTTTGTAGCACTATGTTCCAGGATGTAGAAATGAAAGGAATCCCAACAACCCTATAAATAATCTGTACGACTGTGTGTATTGCAGGATTTCCATAAATTATCTGAAGATTGCAAGACCACCCTTACCAGTAACATCAGTGATGAAAATCTTCCATCTGCTGGGTAAGCAAATACTACTGTACTTGTCATTGTACTGTGTCTAATAATTAACGTTTTTATTTTCACCCTTCTGTAAATCAAACTTTTTGTCATCTAAATGTTCCTTCCTTATCTCCCCTTTAGTTTCACAGATCAACTACCTTGTCAGCCAGAAATGTTGGGAGATTTGTTGTCTCCAACCAAACTGATGCTGCCTGACAAAAAAATGGCTGCAAATATTGTCGGTGCAGGAAGGAAATCTAGAAGTTTCACAGGTATATACAGTGGTAGTGGCTGAAAATAGTGATTTAATATTGAGTGATACAATCATTTTTTATATTTTACAATTTTTTCCCCCCGACAGACAACACATGTAATGAGAGAAGACGCTCAAGCCAAACAGTACAGCCTTTTCTGACAGGAATATCCCGCCCTTCTTCCAATCTCAAGGACGACGTAGAGAGGCTATCAGTGAAGTTCTCTCAGTCTGGATATGACATGACCTCAGTCCCCTGTCTTCAGAGTAGTCAAACCACATTATTTGAGAACATGTGTGAAAAGTCCAACCCATCTGTTTCTGATGAGCCAGAGCAGTGTACCGTACAAGATAAGACTGTGCTTCTAGATGCCACGATGGAGACGACTGCAAGTAACGCTACTGAGATAATTACTGTGCAAAGCAAAACAAAAAAACTAGGACACACTGATAAACCAAAAAGCAAGAAAAATAAGGAAAAAACAAGTAGAAGAAATGTAACTAACAATCTACAAAACAAGAAGTCTGCAGATGTGTCTACTGACACTTTGCCACAAACGGATATCAAGGTGCAGGAGAATTTTAGAGACCCACAGGTTACTGTTTATGAGCCCACTAAAACAGCAAACATGAGTGCTGTTTTCTCTCGCATACCCAAACTGAACAAATCTGGGGAAGGAAACTGTCAGAAAATGAAAAAGGACAAGGACAAATCAAAACCCTACGATAATACCACCTCAAACACAGGGTTTTGTGATTTTGTCTTACCAGACCTTGACGATTACGTTGGGCTTGATAAAAATGAACTTGTAGAGACGCACCAAAATGCAACTCTACAACCACAGGAGACCATTTCAGAAGAAGCAAGGCCAAAAATTAACTGCAGGAGGTCAAAGAACAAGGGTAAGAGGCTGTCTTCGGTTATAAGAAAAACATTTGCGATCTCATCTTTGCCGTTTCATGATCAGAACATTGAGAGCATCCAGACCAATTTGGAATCGGCCCATACTTTCAACAATTCTGAAGCTGACAACTGGCAGAAAATGGATGAGGACAAATTAGCCGAGTCAAACACAACATCTTGTGACCGTGCCATAGTGGACGTGGATGATTACTTCAGGGATAAAAGTAACTCTGCCGAAGTTAGCAGAAGTATAAACTTACAACCACAGGAAGACATTTCAGAAGATGCAAGGTCAAAAATCAACTACAGAATGCCCAAGACTAAAGGAAGGAGGGTTTCTTCAGTTACCAGGAAATCTTTTGTCATCGCATCATTGCCATCTCATGAAAGTTACAGTGAGAGTAGCTGGACCAATTTGGAGTCTGTCAGTAATGAAGTGAGAAGAACATACAAACCCTGCCAAAACCAAGATGAGCTCAGGTCACCAGAACAGACCATTCCTTGGGATAATGTTACCGTTTCAGAGTCAGAAAAAGTACACTGTGTTTCCCGTATTGATAATAAAGTGATGAGAAAAATGTTAACAGCTGGAAATCAGAAATCAAAATGCAGAGGAACATTTGTGATCAGAGAGAGCCCCCCATCAGATAAAGCAGCAACTGAAGGTGATGCCAGTAGTGAGGCAGAAAAACCAACAAGTGCTGGACAGCAATCAGAGTCATGCCCCCACAGGGATAAAGTTATCGAAGGCTCATGTAAGCGTCCTTGGGTGGCCACTCAGGATAGAGGAAGCTTTGAAGATGACATGAACCATGAGGAACAAGCAGAGGATCAAGAGTCCACTCCCTTTAGAGAGATTCAGAAACCAAAAAAAGCCAGGAGAGCAGAAACTGGTCGATCCACCAAGAAGAAAGCAGTGCAGAAGGAGGACTCCACTGAAAGGAAAAAGAATAAGAAAGGTAGCTGTAGCAACAAAGGACTGAGATATGAAGATGGTGATCTCGTAGAACTCGGTCATAGTTCACATCTTCAAGGCAGCAGTTTCACATGTACTCCCATAACTGGTGAAGAACAACAACAGGTTTTGCAAGCAGCTGAGTCACGGTCTACCATCAGTGAAGAGGATGTAATGTTTGCAGGTGTTCGTGAAAGAAAGTCCAGATTGAATTGTAACAGTGAAACGGTGAAACAGCAGTGTAGAAAGACATTTTATTTGCATGCACCTCAAAATCTAAGGGAGACATTTTTTGTGTCCAGTCATATTTCTTCAGACTGTGTTTCACCGACAAACACAAGGACAGCAAATGTTTCAACCTCCTCTAGTCACCCTGTAGAAGCCACTGAGGACGTTCATGTGAATCTGGGAGACCTTCTGACAGATGAAATGCCACCATGGGCAGCCTTAGGTGTCAGTGCTACCGACATGGAGATGGGATCGGTGCTCTGTACTCCCAGGAGAGAAACAACAAGCAAAATGGAAGAGACTGAGAAGTTTAATGTTAACACAACTAAATCCTCTCCAGGTGTTGTATCCCATTTTGTTTTCATTATTTAAGATCACAAAGCATCTGGTATCACTTGTATTGAGATTTTTTTTTTTTTTGGCATGTTTGGTCTCCAGCACAGTTTTATGGGCTAAAACTATCCTGCAGCTAGAAAAAATATATACAAGATATGAAAACTACAATGAACAACACAATGTGTGTGGGTATTAGACCCTCTGTTGTTGAGCAGTGTTAAAGCTTTATATTGTACATGAATTAACTGTGTTGCACGACTTTTACATTTAACTGTAACACAACAGTGGGGTATAAAATCCAAAGGATTAGCTTGACATGGACAACTGCATGTCATTTATGTGATCTGACAGTGATGCTCCTTCTTTTGTCTATCTGCAGGAAGAGTCTTAACCTCACTGACCAACACCATCACAACCCCAGACAGTATAAATGCAGGAAGAACAAGAAGACGAAAAGACGTTGTCAGTTACAAGGAACCTTCTCTAAACTGGTGAGATTATCCAGTCTTTCAATCACCAACTCTATGACCGTGTTAAAGGTTCAGTATGTGAGGTTCAGTATGTGATGTTTAGTGACATCTAGTGGTGGAGTTGCAGATTGCACCATTTGGCTCTTACCCTGAACTGTAAAGTACTATATTACAGTCAGTGTTGTTTTATCACTTTAAAAAAAAAAAAAGGATATTAATATGAACAAGTGGTACTAGGCCCAACAGACCCTGCCGGTCGCACTTTTTTCACCATTCATTATAAGTAAATGGGAAGATGTTAAAAATTCATTTAAAAAAAATAAATACATTTTGAACTTTGAACTACTGTTCCCAAAATGCAATAAATTCTGTTTGGGGTCACTGGAAATCAATTTGGTATGAATTCAACCAATAGTTTTGCTGCTATAGCCTTTTGCAATTTCCCCTCCATTGTAAGTTTAAAAAAAAAAAAAAAAAAAGGGTGGGGGGTTAAAAGAAATTCATGAAAAATTTAAACTTTCACCAACTATTCCAAAAATGTAATGACATGTATTCTGGGTCACTGGCAATCTATAAACCAAATTTGATGTGAATTCAACCAACACTTGCTGCTACAGACATGTAACATTTTCCCACATTATAAGTTACTGGGGGAAAAAAAGAAGATAAAGAAAATGATTAAAAAAATGTAAACTTTGATCTACTTTTTTCAGAATGTAATGACATGCATTCTGGATCACTAGCAATATATAAACCAAACTTGGTGTGAATTCAACCAATAGTTTTGCTGCTAGAGCGTTAGCAAAGAAAGAAACAAACAAATCGAACCAAAAACAATACCCCTTGCTTCCCATTCAGGGGGCGCGGTAATTATTATGCCCCAACGCAGAATGGCACCCTCTATCATATGAAAAAAAAGTCACTTCTGAGCTGAAGTAGAAACATTGTAGCAGACTGTTAAAAGTGTCTAACTCCTATTGGTTATGAATTGCTCCATCTAATTTAACAAACTCAACTGTTCACATTTTCAGGGGATTATACTAATGAAACTGTAATTATAAAACGCATTTTAAAGCATTTTAAAAAAAAAAAAAAAAAGCAAAAAAGTAAGATGCATACATGTTCAAAGTCCGTAGCAATTGACTGTATTTATTTGTTATGTGCTTCAGCAAAATGAGGCGTGGAGACAAATTCGCAGACGGTATGTTTCTGAACTCTCCGGTGTTTAAGGACAAGAAGAAGAGGCAGCAGAAGAAGACGACGACAGCAAAGCAGAATTTGGATTAATCGGTGTGTGATTGTTATACAGTTAATGAATATGCATTTTAAATCCTAGTTATATTTTTCTTTTTATCTGAAGTTGACTGCAAAAAGTTTTTAAATAAAGTTCTGTTGGTGTTTTTAATTCAAACCCAGACATATTTATTGGCATCATTATTGTACAACCCGGAGAGATAAAATGCTACGTTGCTCCTATGTTTATCTTTGACCATGGTGCAGTGCGTTTCCCAGTGACGTGGTGTTACTAATTGTTTGGAAGATTGACGGGAGGTCAGTCATAAATTATTCAGTCTGGACCGTTCACCTGAGAAGACTGTCCTCTTGGTTCTGCATCACTGTTTAAGGGTTGTGTTCCTCAGAAAGGTTACCAGATTCAGTCTAGCATGGCAGCAGCAAACAATGTTTATGATTTTTATATTGTCGTGTCAACCAAGGCTTGAAGCAGTTGGCAGTTGTACAGTATTGGTGAGTACAGCTTGTTAACTTTTTAAACAAGACGCTGTTTCTAATTTTATTAAAATGCCATTGCACAGAAGAGATTGTTTCTTGGTTGGATTTTCTCTGCAGCTCCCCGCCCCCCTAATTTTTATTTTTATTTTTTTACTATTCTGTATAATATATCGTGAAGTAGGGTTATGTTACCGAGTACTTTATATTCTAGGTCTCTTATCTTGGTCTCTGTGGGGTCTCAATCGGGTATCAAATTCATGACTACACCACTCGACATTAGCAGTAGATGAACCCCTTCCAAAGTGAACAATAGAGCACCTTTTTGTGTTTATAACATTAGAGACAAACCCTTATGTACAGTCATGGAAAAAAATTATCAGACCATCAAAAACCATGGTTATGTAATCAAGTACTAACTCCTGTGTGTATCATGTGACTAAATCAGACAAAAGAAAACATGGAATACTAAAAGCACTGTTTTTCTCAGTACAATGCCATAGATATTGATGTAAGAACTGAAGTGATTTTGTTTTTTATCAAGAAAACATGGAAAATGGATAGATGTCAGCTCTGAAATCAAACTCTTATGAGCTAATTTTGTTGTTCTCATTATATTTGTCCAAACAAATGTACCTTTAGTTGTACCAGGCATTAAAATTAACAAGAAGTTGAAGAAAACAACTGGTGATCTAATATTTTTTTTCCACAACTGTACATTACTTACGAGTAGATGGTTGTGTTTTCTGATGATTCTCCTACTGTTATGTGTAAAAATAAAATCCTTTAAGCTCAGCTACGTTGTCAGAAGCTTGACTTGGTGACATTTATTGAATAATTTGTTCTATGTCCTGAAAGTTACATACAGCAAAGGATCTTAATACAGGGAACAGACAGGATTTAGAATTTTCTACAATATGAGTATCATTTTATGTTTTTTTAAGATAGATGTGCAATTGTAACTCAATTTACAAAACACGTTTTGGACAAAGTGTGAAAGAGCCACAATGAAGAGTTATACTTGTGTGATTTTTTTTTTTTCTTTTTTTAAGGCCTTCAGTATTCTGCATTTAAATTGATAATCTCTCTTTACCTTTTGTCCACCTTTGTATTTTATTACTACTTGCATTCAAAATGAAGTTTATTGTATCAGATGATATATAAATAGGATGAATGTATGCACAAATAAACATATTTACTGCCATTTCTGCATCACCGTAATATTTTCATAGGAATAAATTATTATGAGATGTAGAGGAACATCGGAATAGGTTTTATAAATGACAAGTTCAACACCATCTCTGTGAAAGCATGTTGAATTTTTAAGGCGGACTTTACAGGATCTCTCTTTTCCCACAGTTTATCTTGTCAGTCTCTTATCTTTGTCTTTGTGGGTTCTTAAGCTATCAAATTCACCACTGCAGCAGTAGATTACCTCTTTCAGAATTAATAGGATATTTTTTTGTATTTACATTACTGACAACCTTTTACAGGCTGTATTTTTTTTTTTTTTTTATGTTTTTGGACACAGATGACAAATATCAGGATAAGTTTGGATTCGGGGGATGATAGATAATTATGGATAAAATACATCTGACATGGTGGTGCAGTGAATAGCTGAGTTCGATTCCAACACCAGTCGATGGATGTGTGTGGAGTTTGCATGTTCTCCCCGTGTCTCTGTGGGTTCTCTCCAGGTAGCTTCCTCCCACCATCCAAACACATGCATTGATAGGTTAAACGGGGAATCTAAATTGCCCAATGTGAGAGTGATTGTTTGTCTCTACATGTCAGTTCTGTGATGAACTGGTCACATGTCCAGGGTGTACCCCAGCTTCGCCCATAAGTAGCTGGAA
Source organism: Ostorhinchus rueppellii (assembly GCA_030068375.1). Taxonomy (NCBI): domain Eukaryota; kingdom Metazoa; phylum Chordata; class Actinopteri; order Kurtiformes; family Apogonidae; genus Ostorhinchus; species Ostorhinchus rueppellii. The sequence goes on from JAQQZY010000015.1 coordinate 22,163,123, forward strand.
TTGGCTCCAAATGACCCCCGTGACCCTAGTGAGGATAAAGCAGGTCCAGATAATGAATGAATAAATGAAAAAATGTTATGTGTAAAAAATGAAAATACATTCTCCTTCAGTTCAGCTAAAGTGTTTTGCGTAACATTTACAGTAAAAGTACTTCTTTGTATGTAAACATACAGTTTGCTGCAGAGAAGGAACACAGGATTTCATCGTCCAGTGGTATAAATTCATGGTCATGTTATAGTACAGTATTTAATAACCTGATAACCATAAACATTTCTGACTATTTTATTGCCATTTTCACATCACATAACAATGTCTTTAACCCTTTCATGCATCAATTATGAGAACCTTAGTTGAGATTTTGTCCTGACTGTTTTAATTCCTCTTTTGGCATGAAAAAAAACTATGCAAATAATGTTTTGTTTTTGTTTTTTTTTTAAATGAAGATATTTTTCATGGCGTTACAAAAACATCCACCCAGCTGGATACAGTTCATTTAATTTTTAAAACAAAGAAACATATATTTAAAACCCATCATCAGGAAGTGATAAACTGCGTGAAAACTATAAAATGAAAACATTTTTCATGTAACTAATCTGATATTTTCTCACATTTTACCATACTCTAATACTAGTTCTTACTAACTTCATGGAGATAATATGCAAAAAAAAACAACCACTTTTTTTTTTATTAAGAAAACTGTTAATTACAGTGTAACATTTTTTCATTCATTCATTCATTCATTCATTTTCTATACCCGCTTTATCCTCGTTAGGGTCACAGGAGCCTATCCCATGTACTTAAGGGCGAAGGCGGGGTACACCCTGGACAAGTCACCAGTTCATCACAGGGCTGATATATAGAGACGAACAATCACTCTCACAT
>JAQQZY010000015.1:22318855-22329147 GCA_030068375.1 Ostorhinchus rueppellii
GATAGATAGATAGATAGATAGATAGATAGATAGATAGATAGATAGATAGATAGATAGATAGATAGATAGATCTTCCTATTTATTTCTAAAATTCAGAGTTTTTCCATTTGCAGTGCTTACGTATAACATTTATTCCAAAAGCCTGAATCAAGTCCAAAGATCTTTAATGAGCCATAACAAGGACAAATAATCCCACACTCTTTAGTCATGTTTAAAAAAAAGGTCATATTTTTCCTCAGCTCTTGTGCCAAAAGCCTGGCTAATACATTTGAAAACTTAAATGTTAGGTATTAAAAAAGGCAGTGGCATCAGCACAGCGTTTCAGTAGGGGCCCCTGCATAATTCAAGTACAAACTGATGCTTGAATTTTAGATTTGTGGAGTTGTTCAGTGAGCTACCGACCCAGTTTTGATGGGTGTCTATATTTAGCAAGTGCTTGGATCATGAAGATTATCTCGTTGCTGTAAATGACGGATGTTTGACACAGAAAAGCTGCTGCTGATATCCTTTTAATCATATGGTAGCATTTTCCTATGGCTTCCTGTAGCAGTGAAAATGCTTTTCCTATGAGGTGGTGTGCGTGGGTCGAGAACTTCGCTGCTATCAGGGTTTTTACACGTTCTTCCTGTACAGAGGGCCTGTCGAGCCCACAGCATCCTGCTCAACAGTGAGTGGGGGAATGTCAGTTAGGGGTATCCTGTACAGGTTTTTGCTTCCAGTTTTATTTTAAAGTTATACTGTTTCTGTATTAGCGCCTGAGTGATTTATCCCTGGATAACCTATCTGACGTTACATTTGGTGCTGCACTCTTATGTCAGCTGACCAGTAGCTCATGGTTTTTCAGTGAACCTGGCTGCTTTTGTCAGTACCAGTTTATTATGAAGACACACGACTCACTTCCTATCTGATAATGTGACATAATAATCCAAAGATGTGCCTTTAAACTAAGAAAGAAGAAGACTCTAGTGCTATAACTTTTCTCACATACAACATTGGATCTGACAGGGATAGGTCTTTTTTTCTCATCTGTCTATTTTTTTGCTTCCAAAACATGAACATGCATGATGAGCTCAAACAACCACTGACTTGTGACAAACATAATTATCACTCCACAGAGGTTCTCACAAGCCTAATTCTAGAAACTGATTTGATCAGTGTTGAATCACTTGCCACATAAATGTGTTGCAGTTTTCAATGAATTTCAGTAATCCTAATTTTATCCCACAGGACAGATATATGTGATATGTTTTCTGTTTACAGAAGGTTTCGAATACATGCAGAGAGACCAGAATGTGGGCAAAATACTTTGCATCTTTCCATCATTTTCACATAATTTTCCTACTGTTTAGATTTTTTCATGTTATATACCTTTGTAAATGTTAAGGGGTCCAATCAAGCGAAACTGAACATCAACATGAAAAAGTAAATTCCTACAAATCATTCATCAAATGAGCTCATTTTTTAAGATATAGATCTGTTTTTATGGAACTGTTAGCCTTTTAAAAATACCACTTGAATTATGCAGGGTTAGCACTCGTGCCTCACAACAAGAAGGACCTGGGTTCGATTCCGGGGCGGACCTTGGGACCTTTCTGTGTGGAGTTTGCATGTTCTCCCCGTGTCTGCGTGGGTTTTCTCCAGGTACTCCGGTTTCTTCCCACAATCCAAAGACATGCACTGATAGGTTAATCGGCCATGTGTTACCAAGCAGTAATTTGACATTTTTCTCCTAAAAATAGCATCTCTCCAAATGTTGTTGTACATAATGTTAAGGTGCTTATAAATATCTACTCAAATAGGTATAATACATGCGTAGAAGCTACTCAGCTTACATGAAAGAGACTGCTGAACTCAAAATATGTTCACACATTACCGCTTGATCTGACCCTAAGATGTATTTGGAATAACTATAATCTGTACCAGGACCTGCTCTTAACTGCAAAGATAAATTATTAGAAAATGTGAGAATTTTCTAATGCATGTGAATGTTCAAAAGGAATTTTATGTCTCCAGTATTTCCAGCATTAATTGAAAGAGGGAGTCTATAATTTGTTGCATAGAAGTGGATGATACTCAAAGTTTTCATTGAAAAAGGCCCTAGGTTCCTTTTAATGTGTCATCCCCTCCCCAGTGTTCACCCAGAACCCAAAGTCACGCTCTAATGGGTCCACTGACCACGTTTTACCCACTCTGTTTCTTCCTTTGCGAGCATAATTATGTGAGAGCTCATGTTTCTGTTTACCTTCCCTCCTCTTCAGTGTTGCCACTGTAATCATCATCAGTATCCTAATTTGGCAGTGCTGCACCGTCCACATGCTTTATGCCTTGGAACAGTGCTTTGCTGGTGAAAGTGCAGACACAACAATAGCAGACAGGAGTGGTGGATTTGAACAGGATCTAATAATAAGAAAGAAAATTAACTGGGAAAAAAAAGGTTCAGGCTTGCATGGATTTGAGAACTGGGAAAACAAAAATATGAGATCTCTATTTGCAGTATTTCTGTAAGTTTGTATATCGTTTAAATTGTGTTTCAACAAAAGATATCATCATAATAATGATAATCTAACATACTGATGGTCCTACTCATAGACATGCTCATGATCTGTCTTTTTTCCTGGCAATTGAGAAATACAGTCACGGAAAAAAATTTTTAGACCACCAAAAGTCATTAAAAACAATGGGTATGCAATCAAGTACGAACTCCTGTGTGTATCATGTGACTAAAACAGACAGAAAGAAACACGAAATACCTAAAAGCACTATTTTTGGAAGTACAATCTGCTATTGATGTAAGAACTGAAGTGATTATGGTTATTATATATAAAAAATAAAAAATAAAAAAAAACACACACACATGGAAAACAGCTAGGTATCAGCTCTGAAATTAAATTCTTATGAGCTATTTTTGTTGTTATCATTATATTTGTCCAAAAAAACGAAAACAAAAATGTACCTTTATTTGTACCAGGCATCAAAATGAGCAAGAAACTGAAGAAACAAGGGGTGGTCTAATCATTTTTTTCCGCGACTGTATAACCAGTAAATATCTTAAGTGATCTTAACCTGCCACTGCATTTAAAGCATGCTAACTGAAACACATTAAGTGCTGTAATGAGCATAATGTGCTGTGGAGGTGGAAATTAACCCATCTCTTTTCCTCCATCTCTTTCTTTCTCAACACCCAGAGACTTTGTGAGTCACTAGCGTCTGTTAAAAACCACAGCACTCAGGCTACACATTTGATGAGGGCTCATATGACAGACAGTCCCTTTCGTGTGCTGTTTTTCTTTTTGTTTTTATTAACTTATTACTGAGAGTGAGTTAAAAGCCAGAAAAATGAGTAAAGAAATGGGATTGCTGCTGTGTGGATATTTTTTTTCTTTTGATGTGATGAAAAAAAGAAGAAAAAAGCCATATAGGGCAAAGGTTCATCCATGCACAGGCAATAAGAGGCAATAAAAACAACCTCTTTTTTCTATTATAATCTCCGTTTCTACATGGTTTGTTTTTAAAAACATCTTACTGACATATACTGAGGTCAAATGTACAGAAGTGAGGCATCCACAGCATTTACATCTGTGAAAATGAGAGATCCTCTTCCCTCTCTGTCATGGTGCTTCTCTTTCTCATGCACTGTAGTGACGTCGTAGTTGCCAGGCAACCTCGTGAGCAAAACAGATTCCCTCTCTGATTGGCATGTGCTTCACTCTGTTTCTATGTCATGCAGTCACAGTAAATGCATATAGATCCTTACTCAGTTCCTTTTGCATTAGTGACATCACTAAACACATGCAGCCTCTCAGTACATGGCACTTGCTTTTTTTCTGTGTAAGAAGAAGAATGAAGGGAGAAATTGGCAGTTGGAGGATGACAATATTAGGCTATTCACATGATTATTTAAAATGAATATTCCCCCAGTAATGCTATTTCCATGCAGATTTGCATATTCTGATATACATTCAACGCACCTGTTACATATGTTCCCAACTGTGTTTGACAAACGTGGAAACCAAGTGGAAATAATTGAACATGGCATCAATATGGCAGATTATGATAGTGTAATACTGCTGACAGCCACTAGATGCTGCCGCTGATGAAATGTCTGTCTTAAAATATACTGTTGTTCATAAAATTAGTATTAAATATTTGTACTTCATAGAATGATTGGGACAATGTGACTAATTCGTGATAAAGGGTAAGTGGAGCTTAGTATAATAATAATAATAATAATAATAATAATAATAATAATAATAATAATAATAATAATAATGATGATGATGATGATGATGATGATGATGATATTTTGTGGATCCTAAGGACTGCACAAACAACTGAACTATATTTAAGTTTCCAAAATGAATTATCAGTCTCTAAGCGAGCATGCACAGCTTGTCCTTTTTGAAAGTATTAACAGAGAGCGAAACCAAATCATCTGGATCAGCAGATGACTTTAAAGGCAAGAACAACATCCAGGATTTCAGTGTGAGAATTTACTAAATCTGCTTCCGGTTTGAAAATAAAGCTAATATAGTCTTAAGCAACAAAGCTAATATAACATGCTAGCGTCCTAAACAACAAAGCTAATGTAGCATGCTAGCGTTTTAAACAACAAAGCTAATATAGCATGCTAGCGTTTTAAACAACAAAGCTAATATAGCATGCTACCGTGTAATTGTAATGACATTAGGCTAAATGTTTCCATAAATAATACACTGTTCAGGAAGTGCTTAGAATGATACAAAATGGTATAAAATGGTACTATTAATTTTGCTTGCTAAAGTTTGGATATTAACTAGATATTACAGTGTTAAGGTAACAGCTAACTACAGCATGGAAAAATGCTGAAAGACGTGATATCGCTTACAAATTAGCATAGTATGTCAGCATGCTAATGAATTTAAAAAATTAGTTTTACATTAAATAATAGTTAGCTAACTTAATGTGTATGCTTGTTTAGTCAAAACATAAAAGTAAAAACGTATTTAATAATAAACTTGTTAAATACAGCAAAAAATAGATTGAAGAAGAAAAATCTGTAGTTTTGATTTTTTTTTATTAGCACTCAACATTGAACAATGGAAAAATACTGTTACATTTAAAACAACAACTACTGATACTATTAATAATAATAATGATGATGATAATAATAATCTTATGCTTTAGAATGAGTATTGAAACTATGTGCTCATTTGAATAAAGTTGTGTTGAGGCATTGTATGCTCTTGAAATAATGGTGTGGGGCTCTTTTGCATATCATTTATCAGTTATTTATTGGAGCCGTTTTCTGCTCATTTCTTGTACGAATTGTTTTGGCATATCAAAATGCTTGCATCGTGAATTCTGTGCAGTAGGTCACAAACCTTTCTAAATTCAGATCAGGAATGGCCTTTTTCACAGCATATTTTTGACCTGTCGCAGAGACATCAGAGGGGCCACTGAAACCATAAAGATGGATCTGTAATATTGCAGTTTGGTGACAGGTTGAAACTAAAGAGATTCTTTATATTTATGTTTTACATGTTAAAGTATCTTACTGGAAGAACATATGACACTTTCTAAGTTCACATTTCTTTGTACTCTCACTTAGCGTATGATGCTATGAAGCTCTTAACAAATGTAATATTTTATATAAACTTCAGTAATTATTGATTATCTTTCTAATTTTTGCTTTTTTTCTCTCTTTTCTCTCCCCTCTCTGTCCTTCTTCTTGCTTCTCTTTCTTTCTCTGTAGGCTAAATAAGGTATTTTTGCGGCGGACCTGCTGAGAAACATTGTGCCATCTCATGAGGAGTCATGTGGATTGGTTAGTGATCAAGACAGACGGTCACCGCTGTGGACATTCAACCAACTTGATATTATCTTCACAGCTGCTGGGACACTGGGAGATAGAAAAAAAATCAGCTCCCACATTCACTAGCCGACTAAATTAATTCAGTTTTTTTTTGTTCCTATTTTGGCAAACAGAGAGGCAAATTCGTAATTGTCTGGGGTATTATTCCATAATTCAACATCTAGAAATATTGAGTGAAATCTGAAATCAGCACCCTATATTTGGGAAAAAAGAAAGTTTGATTTCAACATTATCATTTTTCCAATTTTCTGCCTCCAGTGCTGCTCATATGGTACCGTAATATCAGCATTTGAGCTTCTGGTGCATTTTGTAGAAGCCAGAGATGACAGTCCAAAACCTCTCCACCTTGGTCTTATTTCACAAGTTGATTGAGGGATAACCATCAATTCCCTTAGCGTCACTTGTGGACTGATACACTCTCAGACACAGAGCTTCGCCCCTAGCTTCAGGCAGCATGGGAGACGGGAGCTGGGTATGTTTGAGCCCAGCTGAGTTCAGCCAGCTGCAACAGTACAGCGAATGTGAGTACACATGTGTCTGATTCTTGGAGTTTCAGATTTGTTTTTGTTCTTTTGTGTGTGTGGGAGATTGTGGTGTGAATGGTGAGTTCCTGTGTGTGTATATACAGTATGTGTTGGTGTGCATCTAGTGTTGCATAAATGCTTTGTTTGCAGAAGCAAATGATGTTGTGTTCATAATACAATGTGCTACCTTTTTTGTAATTCATGTTCAAAAGAACGCAGATTAAGTATAATGTATAGATTCATTATTATTTAGAATCTGTGTGATTCAAAACACATATATTATCATTTGGAGTGTTTATTTGCAGTATAATTGACATGCAGAAAATGACAGCTGGCCAAAATAACAATAACTGTGCAGTCAAGACACTTACGTCAGATTTAACCATTTGTTGATTCTGCTCTAGTCCCTGGAACAATCTGAGCAAAGATAACACAGACAGTCCCTGAGATCACAAGCAGCTGAGCCTGAGATTCACAACATTTGAATAAAAAATGAACACAATATGAACAAAGAGAACAGTCTTGCTAATGCAAAAAGAGGCAGGGGAGGTGGTAGAGATGTCTGCACATCCCAAATAGGCTGATGTAGTAGGAGCAGTGTGTGTGAATGAACACTACCTCAGTTATTAGGCTCATTAACTGGGTGGGACAGATGGGTATGCAGTTCCACCTGACTCTGCCTGCCTGAACTATTGCCAAAAAGCACTGTTTTCAGACCTCAAATAATGCAAAGATGACAAGTTCATATTCCGGTTTAGACAGTGCAATACCAGTGTTTAATGAAAGGTTGAAAAATCAATATTTTAAGAAAATAACTTCTATATCTTTGTATGTGTCTCGGCATATTTCCACCAGTCTTTCACTCTGCTGCTGCTGATTCCTTTACATCCCTTCTAGAACAAAAATGCAAGCAGCTCAGTTTTGTTTGTTACCTTGTATTCATCCATTTTCTTCTTTATCGCATTCCAGAAGTTTTGTTTTGTTTTTTTTTTTAAATTATATTCAGATCCAGAAATGTAAGAGTTTTAAGGATAAAAAAAAAGTTTCCCAGAATTGTATACAGATACACTGCCTGGTCAGAATAAAAGTCACACATCATATTTTGCTGGATTGCCTTTAGATTTGATTGTGGGACTAATTTGCTGTGTCATCATTGATAACACATAAAACAAAATCAAAGTAAATGTCACAACATTTATTTTTTTCCAGAGTTCCATTGATTTTTCAGTAAAATCTTGTTTTGATGAGGGGAGAATTTGATCGCTATATACTCTACTTCAGCACATTCCAAAGATTCTCAAATGGGTTCAGGTCTAGCCAGTCCATCTGTGAAAATGATGTTTCATGCTTCATCAACCACTCTTCCACAATTTTATCCCAATGACTCCTGGTATTGTCATCTTGGAATATGTCTATGTCATCGGGGAAGAAAAAAAATCCACTTACACATTATATTCACGTTGCCAGATGACCTCAATTATTGGACACATGAATCACCCCCAGATCCTAACATTTCCTCTAGAGGCTTGCACTGTAGGCACTAGGCATGATAGGTAATGACTTCATCTGCCTCTCTTCTCATCCTGACTCAATCATCATTCTGGAACAGGGTCAATCTGGACTCATCAGACAACATGATCTTTTTCCATTGAAATGCTGTCCAATCTTTATGTTCCCTATCAAACTGATAGTTTTTTAAGAAATGAGAAGGGTTAAAGAATGTATGTTATATTTAATTAATGTCAAATTGATCGCATCATCTTGGCTGTATTTTATACAATATTATATAAATATAGGACTTATCTGGAATTTTTCTATTTAGTTGTTTTTTTAGTATTGCAAAATCAAACTGTGAACTTTTGCAGTTTTTTCAGCTGCTGGATGAGCCTTGTGGCTGTCTCTTCCCTTGTTAGTGACTGCATTTGTTAGTCAAAAGAGCATCTGTCTTCTTGCTGTTAGACTCTGTCATTGTGGGTGATGGATAGTTTTATAGAGTAGTCGAGTATTGCGCTCATGTAAGCATTTATGCTGAGGAGTTAGACAATCACAACTTGCTCTTTTTCAATTGTTATAAACACTGACTGATAGAAAGGTCATTAGACAGTGTGAGTGTGCTTTATAAAACTTTGTTTTGTACAGGACAGGACAAATTTCATAATTAGGGCTAATCTCAACCCCATTCATGGTGTTAGGGTCTAGTCTGGTCCAGGCCCTGCAGGCTTTGAAAGGTCCTGTTGTTACTGATAGAAAGAGGCATAAAGACAGGAAGCAGCTAATCAATGAAGGACCTAATGAAGGACACTGACTTTGTTTTGTAAAAGAAAAGAATGCCATGGGGTTGAAAGGCTCATGCAATCACTAGGCTATATGAAGAACAAAGCAATCGCAGAATTTGTCTGTCGTACATTCTTAATATTGATTCATCTTTTATGAAGGTAATTCACAGAAAATGTCTTGTGTGTTTCTTTACAGTGTGAGTATTTGTCTCAGTTGACATGCAATGATTAGTTAATAAATCCATGGGTCAATTCACTTATATCAATCAGCAAAAATGTACTCTGCACCAACAGCTAGTGTAATATAGCAACTTTTTTGGACACTGGATGCACTTAAATTACACGTCTTAGCTTTCCTGATATCCTGATGTCTTTTCTCTTTCTTTGTGTTTCTTTCTCCACTGTGAACGTCTAATGGAGGCCAAAAATAGGGAAGCATTACAGCGTGCAAAGCTGCAGAGCACTAAAAATAATGAAGTGTCATCCATAGTTGATTATGAGAGCTAACATGATTGGAGAAAACAGGTCTGGTGTGTTTGTGTAATGGTGGTGTACTGATCCATGCACACGTGTACAGATGTCCCCTTGTAATTGTTGACAGATGATCGTGGGCGGAGGTCATTACAGTTAGTGTTCAGGACAGAGGCTATGAAGTATGGGTGTGTGTTTGTGTGTCGGTGTGTATGCGTGTGTGTCCTGCATGTATATGGGATTAACATCAAAAAAAGTGGGAAAGACACCATGTCTCCATTTACTTTAACCAACAGGGTGACTCACAGGCTCGGCTGCACTTCTGAGAACATTTATCATGACTATTTATCAGGACATTTACTACAAGATACACCATGTCTGCACAGTTTCTACAGATATTATCAAAAATAACATTTGTACAATAATCATGGTAATATAAAGTGATTGACAAACTACATCAATGCTTTTTCTTTTACATTTTGATTTGTGTAATAATAGGATCCATTTTTAGTGGACACTTAATTGTATGACTGTGTAGTATAAGACTAATATCTAGCTTCAAGTGAGGGGAGTTTTAAGTGTATTCATGATCAGCAATTTGCATTGCAGTCTTACTTCACAGTTTCTAAATATGCTCCAACCACACTACAAACAGCTGTTGAGAGTTTTTATTTGCATAATTTAAATGGAATATTATGTTGAAAATAATTTTTTTTAAATACAAATCATTATTTCTGTAGTAAAATGGTGAATAATACAGCAGGCAAGTGCCAAATCATTTTTTTTTTTTTTTGCCCATATGTGACCTGTATTCGATCTGTTAAAGACAGTTTGAACAGCACAAATATGATTTTTTTCAAATCCAACCCAGACCACTTTCATATGTGGTCCTAAATCTGATATGCATCAGATACTTTGCAATGTGACTTCAGTTTGAATGGCCAGGTTGGATTTATCCGATATTTACAACATTGAAATGTGACAGACGTGACAACTCTGCATTCCAGGAGAAGAAGCAGTGGGAAAAAAAATACTTAGTTCCGTAAACACAGTGGTCACTTCAGGGTCACATTCAGTTCATACTCAAAACTGAGTCGCATCTTAGCTGTAATATGAATGAGCACACACACACACACACACACACACACACACACTGAGCTAGACCTGCAG
>JAQQZY010000015.1:22339361-22352613 GCA_030068375.1 Ostorhinchus rueppellii
TGTGGTCTGGATATTTATTTCAGAATGTCAGGTTAGCAGTATTTGTACATTTTATTTATTTATTTATTTATTTATTTGTTATTGTTGAAATCGATAGCATGAACCTGCACCACACAACTGCTGTGAATCTAGATTACCAAAATCATAAAACTGAGGTATGAAATAGACAAAAAAGGCAAGGGATAAAAACAGGTAAATCATAATCAAAGTATATTGAAGTCATGTGTTCAGCTGCCACTGAATGTAGAGCTGGAACTATCAGACAATTATTCAGTTATTTAACTTTATTCATACTCTACTTGATTATTCTTTCTAGCAAAAGTGTACAAGGAGATGGGATGTTGGTTGAAGCTGCCACTTTGAGCTTTCAACAAATATGACTTACATTGTTGCCATGATCTGACATTTCATTCCCAAAGCCATTGACTGATTCGCTGAGAAAATATGTGCTCATATCTGCTACCAGATAGCATCAAACCTTTCAGTGTGTGTGGATGAGAGCGACGCAGCAACACCCAAGCACCCCACTGAATGACATGCAGTCAGCCTGGCCTGTACCTCATCCATGATCCTAGAAAGTAGCTAACCCCTTCTTTTCTTCTACCCACTCCTCCCTCACTCTTCCGCCTTCCTCTCTTCCTGCCACCTCCTCCTTTTCGTTGTTTCAACGGTAAAACAGAAGCAAGACGTTCTTAACCAAGTAAGCCACAGCCCCGTGGGCTCTGCATGCTGTGTGGTGTCTGTGTCAGCAGACTGCATGCACATTCTGTCCACTGACACAACATAACCTCGCCTCATCCACTACAGATGGTCTGTCACCCCGCCTGAGGGGAAAAGGCCAAAGTTCATGTGGGTTGTTGAGTTCTGCTTTGCTCCACTACTATGTATGAGGAGCAGCTCAGGGAGGGGGGGGGGCATTTTGGGGTAAATAGAGGTTGCATTAACAACTTACATTTCTCTGTGTAACACTACAACTGTGTAATGTTGACATATTTTGCTGTCTGCATTGTTTTCTTTACATTGTCTTTTTCCTTTTGAGCCATCAGGCGTCCAAGCACAAAGGTTTTATCTGGATGCAGCTTCCAACACCTCCATACAGCAAACCTTAAAGTTATTCGGTGTTGGTCAGTCGACTGATCTGACACACTATGCTTTTAAAAATGAACATGTGACAAAATTTGCTAAGAGTGTTTTCAGTTTAATGGCTTCAAACCATACCTTCATCAAGCTGTCAGCCTGTCTTGCCAAATAGACGCTTCAGGACTTCATCCCAGTGCAGTTGAATTCAAAAATGGCATCATGTTTTATTTTGTTTTATCATTGTTGTAAAAAAAAAAAAAAAACATTCATAATTGATGTGAACGCTATTTACAAGTATAACAAAGGAACCTGTTTTTAACCTTTCCTTTTTGCCCTTTCCTTTTTCATCCAGCCAATTGACTATGAAGGCTTTCAGCTCTTCATGGCCACTTACCTGGAGAATGACATCCCAGAAGAACTGTGCCAGCATCTGTTCACTTCCTTCAAGAGCAAAACAGGAGGCTGCTCCCCTGATCAGTCTCGTGCAGGAACAAGTTTACTGGGTACGCTTTTATGAATACATATTCTAGTGCAAACCAATATTAATGAATCCTCACTGACTACAGTGCTTGCAACATTTTACTGTTATTTTCCTGTATTCTGTGGATTATGCCAAGTATTTGTTTATGAAAGGAAATTTGAAAGAAATTATTTGATCTATTCAGCTGAAGGATTTGGATCAGTGTTGTTGGTCAATATATATCTCAGGTACACAGTCAATGACAAATCGGAAAAATAGTATTATTTGGAACCACACATTTTAACTAAAACCATAAAGCTTTAATTTTTGGTCAGATTAGCTATGTCCATTGTGGTTACCTGGTAATGCCAGATTCAATCTGATTTGCTCCTGGTAGTATTTTGACCAATTCTAAATTCTCATTTTATATTGTCAGGACAGAGCAATATAGTGGATTGTATAAGGCATAAATTGAGAAAGACTCAGCATCCGAATGTGCAGAGCAGTCAACATTTCAAACATAGGAGGAGCAGTGCAGGTCAATCATAGTAAAAGAGATTTTTTAAAGAATGAAAAAAAAAGTACAAATTTGACAATTTACAGTACTGAGATTTACACTTTAGATGGCTCAACAGTTTTGGTCCAAACTACTGCTTTAAAATGCAGCTAACCATCTGCTGCTTATCTTTACCTACGACTCTTGTGGTGCATTTGTCCCTGTTGGTTTCATTTTATTACCGGCATACCCATTTGGATGACTAAAACACAAATCAGACACAATAGTAACTGAGCTATAGTTATCTTTCTGAAAATAAAAGATTTCCAACTTCTGTTTTCAGCATATTTTCACAAACAGGCAGAAAAAAAAACATATATACTATACTATATTTATTCACTTAAGCTTGATTCACACTTATCAGCACAGAGGCCCAAAGACAGACATCTCTAGGGCATTGTGGGTCATCACTTGCTGTGTAGTCCATGCAGCATATTAACTGTGATATGAGTGTTGTGTGGGCCTTGGCACGAGGTTCATTCAGCCTGTCTACTCCTCACTGTAGAGCAGCTGAGGAGACAGATGGACCATTGAATTAGAAATCTATTTCTATGATACAATGCTCATAGGAGTAAGAGGCGAGTGTCAAGAAGCCGAATGTGAGTGGCATTGTTGCACTTTGGGTAGCAGTACTGGTGCTGAGAATCCCACTGTGTCCATTGTGATGCCATTCAGAGACTTGAGTCACATGTCATTCATCTCGCTCTCAATCCTTCTGGTTTGCTGTCTGAAAATTATCTGAGGAAAACAAATGTGACATGAAAGCGATCTTTCTCTAAATGCTGAACTCTGAGCTATGCACTGAAAGCCACAAAATTTAACTGAGTCTAACTTGTTTTTCCCTGTAGAGTTTGAGGCTTGTAATAGATCTGCTTTTAGCAACACACTCATGGCTGTGAGGTGTGGACTGTGGTTTGTTATATCTTTAGAAATGAATGTTACATATTCACCATTACTTATTAATGAACCTGTAGTGGGAACAGTTTATCAGCAACAATACTAGGGAAATGTGAAGTCACAGCTTTTTCTGTCAGCGTAAAGTATCCTGTCCACACAACATCCAGTGAACCTGGATACATTACTTAAGTACTAAAAGCAGAAGTAAAACCAGGGCTTAATTTGAGCCGGATCCAGCTGCATCAGAATCCGGGTCCTCCAACGTCGGATCCGGAACCTATTTCATTGGATCTGGCACCTCTATGAAAAAACAAATAGCCTAAATGGAGAAAAAAAAGTTTATTGTTATCTGTCTTGTTAATTGTTATTCCCCATCAAAGTTACACTAAAATCTTGTGCTCAGATGCATTTTAAGGGAAATTTTAAGGGAAACATGTACGTAACAGGGACAGTCTAAAAAAGTCTTTAAAAAGCTTAACGTAGCTTAATGTCTGAAAACTGTGATCAATTATCACCAAATTTCAGATGGACATCTTTAGTCATGCCCACTTTCACCCTGAAAACCTCACTTTTATGGATGCTACAGTATATGCATTTTCTTCTCTGTAGGCACACATTATAGAAAAAAAGCTTAATGTAGCTTATTGTCTGAAAACAGTGATCAGTCATCACCAAATTGTGCATGGACAATCATGTCCACTTTCACCTCTGCAAAAAATCAAAAGGAAAACCCCAATATTATGGATGCTGTCTGTGTTCAGCCTTATTTTTCTGTTACTAAAACACTTTCCCTTCAGCACTGCATTCGAGTCCAGCCATTCACTCCGTCTTGACAATTTGTATACGAGAGAGACAGAGACAGAGACAGACAGTTTATTAAATAAATTTGGTGATGACTGATCACAGTTTTTGGACACTAAGCTATGTTAAGCTTTTTTACAATAAGCGTTTTAGACTGTGCCTGTTACCTCCACCCCCGTTTTGAGTCACGGGATCCAACCCCCCTCTACGTTCCGGCACCTCCCACTTTACAAATTAAGCACTGAGTAAAACTAATATCACACTGTGAAATTTTTGGACAACAAGCAATCCAAACCTTATTTAAATAAAATTATATAATTGTTATCAGCTAAATTGAAAGACTGTATAAATATACACTGCAGTAAAATGGTTCCTGTCAGCATATGAACACCATATATTAACATTAATGCAGCATTTTGCTGCTGTAGTAATGTGGATGTTGCATTTTACTGGTAGAGATGTTTAAGGTTATGCTCAGTTTCACTACTTTACTGCTGGGTCAGGCTTATTGTCCTCTGAGACCATGTATCATTAAAAAGTAAAGTTTTATAAGTTCATCTGAAGAAAAAAAACCCCTATTTTCAGATTTGTGACTGCATTTTGTAGCTAATCCCTTTAGCTTCAAGTTTATTTAGCGTAAGATGCAGGAACACATAAAGCAACACCTAATGTTTCTGTTAATGATAAACTGTAAAAATACATTAAGATATGAAAAAGGTGAGAAATTGCAAACTGAGATACATATAGTAACTAATGCTGGGAAGTAGTAGAGAAAGTGCAATATTTCCCTCTCAGTTGTAATGACCAAATGATGTAAGTAGTTGGCAGTTTGTCAGTGCAGTACATGATAAAAATACTTACATTATTTTACATTCCACCATTGGCAACATCTGTTGTAGTCAGTGAAGACATGATAATTTGGTGTTGATCCGCCATCAGTGCACAAACCTGGAAGTTCTCTAAGTACATATACAGAAAAGGATATTAAAAAAGGCATCAGTTGCTGCTCACTGTGAGGCACATTGTACTTATCAACAGCCCAGGTCAGAGGCCTAATAACATATCATACTGCACAAATCAAGTTAACAACACTTCACTGATTTCAGGTATTGGACACTTACTATGTGTGTCTTATACCATGTCACTTGTCTTTTTTTGGGGAGATTACTGTCTCTTGGTAGAGTCTGTTTAATGTGTATTTGGGGACATGGTCCAATACAGGCCATTCTGATACAGACTGCACTGCCACCTGGTGGTCATTTTGTATCATTTCACCCAGTGTGGGTAGAGGCTGATTATTATTGTTATACTCCTTGGATCTCTCATGACGCTAATATCATTAAGCTTATAGGAACGCTGTTGTAATGGGGTACACAATGATGGGATGCATCTTATGATTATTTTCATTGCTGATTAATGCATTGGGTTTATTATGGATTAATCATTTATTTGATATACTGTATAGATGTTTGGAAATAATTTTTATAACACTGCTGATTTTGTTCAGTGGGACAGTCCTTCAAACTACCTTTTAATATTCTTTCAGTGCCATATGTTTGTATCATCCTTAATTTAAATACAGCTTATTTAATACATTTGTAAAGCACACAATTTATCTGTATTTTAACAGATGTTTGAGTCACTTTAGCACAGAAGAAAATCTTACTGCTTCATGTTAAATGTTGACATTTAACTACCTTTTCACAAGGGTCTGACGATTATTTCCAAAATTTTGTTGGAAAATGGTGGGAAATATCCACCAGTATTTAACAAAACTCAAGAAAATGTCCTCAAATGGCCTGTTTTGTCCAAAGCCTAAAGTCTTCCATTAAATATTACAGTGGAGAAGAAAAATCAGAATATGCTCAGAAATTGAATTCAATGAATGATAAAGTTGTCACTGATTGGTTTAGATTAGCTGGTTAATCCTTGAGGTCAATCAGAGGATCAAAATGTATGACAATATTACTCACCTTCAGACTGTCTGGAGAAGTAGAGGCAATGGTTGAAAATGTTTAATACATTTCTCCTACTATGTTCACATGACATTGAACAGTGGATCCAAAACTCAGCCTCTGTTCTAATCTAGTCCTTTGACTAATCTTATCTGCTGTTAACCAAGTTCTTACAGAGTTGTCCTCCACTCCAGAAACTCCGAACTTCCTGTAAACAGTCATTGTCAGTTCATTGAAGTTATAAATACAGTTTATTTATGACTGACTTACTCACCGATGTTCATCTACTGCATCCACCACTGTCCCTTTTTTCCTTGAAACAATGACAGAAGCCCGTTCCATTGATGCAGGCATCTCTATACAGACCGAAGTGGCCTGTGCCCCCATTACAGGTACCAGAGAAGGCTGACAAGCCCATATCCTCAGGGTGATGTCATCTTAATGGGACACAGTTCTGCTGGCTATAACCTCCTGCTCCGTTGTTTGTGTGCTGTTGCTATTTTGGTGTGTGTTTGCTGTACTTTGCCTGTGGATCAGTGGATAACAGTGACTTAATGGTATTGCTTTATGGATAGTGTTTTACCTGCTTCTTCTCTGCATCATCAAGTTTATTTTTTGGCTGTTGTGTTAGTGCCTATAATACTGTTGTTTCTCTATGAAGTAAGTCTTTGTGCATCCATTGTCACTTCCTATAATCCTCTGCTATTTTAGTTTTATGTCAACATAAATGTCCCCTCTTCTCTCTCTTCTTGTCTCTTTTGTTTTATCCCCCCATTTCACTGGGCACCTTCACCAACAGGAATGAATGGAAAGAGTATCCTGTCTGCCATGGGTCGACACACACCAGAACACACCAGTGTAATGAGCACAGCAGGTTCAGGAGCCACCACCTCCCCTTGTTCTTCTCGTTCCTCCTCGCAACGTTCAGGGACAGGGGGCCACACACCTGGGGGGCCCCACAGATCCCCCTGCACCCAAGTCAAAACCTCAGAGAGCAGCAGCAATGCCCTGACCCCTAATACTGCTCCATCCAGGTCACCAGTATCTCCCAAACTTTCACCAGGTGAGGCTTTTAGCCACAGTATAATGATAGTAAGAGTGTGTCCTGTGAGGAGGAACACCCTCATCTTCACGACTTCTCAAATGACCATACATCATAATCGCTTTTTTTTTTTTTTTTTTGCTGTAATTGTTCAATATTATCAGTTATAATGGTTTGAAATTGTCATTCATTTTTTTCTCTTAATATTTTCATTGGTTTTGATTGAAGTCTAGTTGTGGTTATATGGAATATACAGGTTTTTCTTAGTATTTAGTTATTATTAGTTTTAGTATTAGATTTTTCAGGTATTATGAAGAAAGCCATGATTTATAGAATGTTAAAAAGTAGGTTAATAGAATGCAATGACTTGAAACTTAGACTCGATCCAGACAAAGTCGGGTCTAGTATCTTTACTGAAAAAGGATTAGCAGTCAAAGGAGGCAAACAAATCCAGAGAGAGGAGTTGTGATGAATGCAGAAAACACAGGGTAAGTGGCCAATACAAAAAATCACAAACACTCTTGGCAAGAAACTGGAAAGTTTGTCACAGAGGAAGAAAAAAATACCTTAAATACTGTTTCGGAGAGAGGAGACAATCAGACACAGATACAGCAAACTAAGAGTAGCCAATCACAGTGGCAATAAAAATACAAGGACAGAAAGCAAGTTTGAAATGAGGGGAGAGATCAGACAAGTAAATAGAACAGCAACAACAACAACAACATGAACTTGTTGTCTTCAACGTACTTGAGGTTATTATTATTATCTGGAATTCAAAAAAAAAAAAAATCCTCCAAATTAGCTTTTTTTTTTTTTTTTTCTTTTTTACACATAGAATTTACAAAAAATGTCTAAAACATGACTAAAACTAGAAAATCCGCTGGTTTCTTAATTTTTTTTTCCCCAGAACTGTATTTAAATTTTTCATCTGTTCCATTTTCCCATAAAAATTAATTACAATAGGATATTTTTGACAGAAACCTGACTAGTCCCCTCTAGGTGCTGCTAATCCAGTTAAAGCTTTTCAGATCGGTTCTGCCTGTCACATGGTGTCATATTGTTTGGGTCAGCAGCCTGTGGCATCGGCCTCTTCTTTCTGTACTGTGTGTAGTGTTTTGTCAACCTGTTCTCCACTGGTCTGTTTTGTCTCTACCTGTTATTGTGAGATCCCGTAAAACTGTCAAACTAATACTTAACTGTTTAATTTACTGTAACCTTTCTTCAGTTCATTCACTTTGGTTTTACTAGAGGAACTGTAGCGGAGGAGAATGGAGTTACGGGTGCTGGACGTAGCTTTTAACATTTGCATTGTACATCAACAGAGAGAAGTCACTCGGAGAAGCATTTGTCGCTGCGGAGGAGCCCGTCACCTCAGAAAGTCTCCCCCCTGCCTTCGCCTCAGGTGGTCTTTCTCAAGGACATCGTCTGCTACCTTTCCCTTCTGGAGAGGGGAACGCCGGAGGACAAGCTAGAGTGTGAGTGACAGGGACGGGGATGTAGGCGGAGGGTCAGCTCTCAGAGGGACATCGAGTGGGAGCAGCTGTTGTAAGCAATCTGTGTATGTGCTCAGAACGCCTATACCGCTGGTCTCAGTCGCATGTCAGCTCAGGTTGACAGCAAGAGTAATAAGGCTGTTCCCTCTCCTCTGTTTGCCTCCCCATGGCCTTAGATACGGCTGTTACACCTCCCACATAGGGCAGGTCAGTGACAAGCTTAAGCACGCAATAGACTTCTTTAGCTTCTAAGGCTATAGTGGCCCACACTGACAGGCTAATCTCTACTAACTGGTCCCAGAAGTAGCATGCTCTACTTATTTAACCCCATGGCCATCTGGACCGAGTCCAGGAAAGAATGTTGAAGCTTCACAGCGCCACTAATTATCTGAGACTGTCTGACTCATCATGGGATCTTTGTTCTCTCTGCCCCTCTAGTCATGTTCCGGCTGTACGACACAGACGGCAACGGTGTTCTGGACAGCTCGGTGAGTCTCTGCCTCTTCCTCCCTCTTCCCTCTTCATCTTTGTCTCTGTGTTTTGTCTGTGTCTCTCCCTCACTGCCCTTTGCTCACAACAGCTCCAGGAATAGTAACTTGTAACAGTGGATGACACTGGTTATGTTTACATGACATCATTTGTTATGGTTCTGCTCAGTTTAATAATAGCCATGTGCTGAAGGGATGACATAAATGGAGAATCTGCTCTGTGAGTATCATATAAATACGGGAAAATACAAAGTACAGGGTCAGATTTTAATAGACTTTGCATATCACTAGTCATGGAAGAAATTTTCAGGTCTGATAAGTAGAGCTGGGTATCATGGCCAGTTTCCTTAATTCGTTAATTCCTTGAATTGATTTCGATTCATACGTTTCCGAATCAATTAATCATGACTGATGATTGATTTGATTCGATCCGATATCGATTTGATTCAGTATTAATTGATTGATTTAGATTCATTTAGTGATACCAAAGTACAATTTTGAGCTGTAACCTGATTTTTTGACTACCACAGCCATGCAACACATCAATACTGGTATCAATATTAGCATTAGAAAGGAAATAAATATGACATGTCAGCAGTTAATAGTTGAATCTCCTGTTAAGTTCTGAACGAGACAGAAACATTACTGTGTTTCTGTAGTGGCTTAGAACTGACCTCTTCGTAATCTTTATTCTGTTTTATGGCTGGTGGCTTCTAGCGTTAAGGCACATTACCATCACCCTGGGACACCGCTACCAATTTTGGCTTGGATGGTGGGGATAGGCTCTGTGATTGTTGGTTGGAGCAGGGGGCAGTGGTCTGTCATTGTCATTTTGCTATTCCTACGCCATCGCAGGTGGTAATATCACCTATGACGAAGTGTGGATCTAAGTTAATATTTATAGAATGACTAACTTCAAAGCAAAGCACAAATTTGCATTAAATACTCAAACAAAATACAATACTTAAGTAAAATTTATACATCACTGCTTTTGATGCTAATGTATAAACTCCATTTATGCACGTTTCCTTCATCGTTTAAGCCATAAAGGATTAGACATAAGGAAAATGTGAGGCTGAAAATAAATGTAGGGTGGTTGTCTTGGTCCAATAATGGATGTTTTTTTTTATTTTTGTAGGAGTTGGATCGCATCATCAATCAGATGGTGCATGTGGCAGAGTATTTAGAGTGGGATTCAACAGAATTACGACCGGTGAGATGACACACTCATAAGCAAAACATAAAGAGAAATGTAAATATTGCATGTCTATTTATGTACTGTAATTTATAGTTTCTTCAGATTTGTGTAAAAGTGATCATCTTAGAGTCATATTTTACACTGTGTATTAAATGTAACTGATAGCTTGTTGTGTTTAAGCACAGTTGTTCTAAGGACTGTGTTTGACTTTCACTGCAGATATTAAAAGAGATGATGGAGGAGATTGACTTTGATCGTGATGGGACAGTTACACTGGAGGAGTGGATCAGAGGAGGTCTCACTACTATCCCTTTACTGGTTCTGCTGGGCATGGACACGGTATGTCTGTGTGGCTCAGTGTGCTTGCTTAGCTGGATGTATAAAATTAACATGTTTTACTCACTACTCACTCTATATTTATAACAAGGGATGCACCGATGCCACTTTTTTTCCAGACTGAGTACAAATGCAAGTACTTATATCTGAGTACTTGTCGACACCAAGTACTGATATGAGTGCTTAATAATCCCATTACAGTTCTTAGTTCTTTTTGAAAATGTGCTTTATTGTCGTTTTCACTTGCCTGACTGGAACAAAGTACTGCTACTGACATTTAATGTGTTGGAATGAACGTTTCTCAATCAATCCACCAGGGGACATCACTCTTAATTAACCATACTGGACAAATACCACAAAGAAAAATAAAGTTTTTGAGAAGAAAAAGGAAGTCAGTAATAACAAACATGGAGATGACAGATGTAACACTAATGCGGATACTAATGTTGCAGCATTTCCACTAGTAAGGTTTAAAAGTGAAGCTTCAGGAGGTAGGGAAAAGATGAATGAGTTCAAACTCATTTTTATTTGTGCGAGCAGCGGTCTGCACCTCTCCTTACTCCCATAGTATTATAAGTACGACATAAACCAGCCCAGCCCTGGGTAGTTGTCATAAATATGTCAGTAGTTTTTCGCTAACTCACACAGACACTCTTTGAAAAGATCCTCTACCTCCACTGTTCCCGGTGGTATTCTCCATCTGGGTACGCATCCGAGAGCACCTGAAAAACAGACAGAGCTGAGTACACAGAGGATGGACAGAACACTCTGTCTGTATCCACCTGTGTCTTAATTTTTTTTATACTTTATTTTTTTTTTTATCTACATTTTTAACACATAAATAAAACATCACAGCAACAAAACAATTAGCAGACCTCAACATTTAGAGCATTAAGTTCAGTCTCTAGATAAACAAAATACAAAAAGGTTTCGGGTGGGTTACAAAAGCATTATACAGATTCAGGAGTCTCCATGACCAATATACACGTTTCATTTTTTCCAATATTTTTTTACATTTATCAGCAGTGAGTCTCTTTCCATATCATAAATTTCATTCACAGCTTTTTTCCAGTCCAGAAGTGTTGGGGGATCTTCACACAACCATTTTCGTGTTATGGCTTTTTTTTTTTTTTACCCTGATATTAACAACAGGTATCGATCAGATTTTCTCATTTCATGTGGTATGTTATCCAAGTAATTCACAATAAAGTCACATGGTAAGTGTATTCCTATTATATTGTTGATTTCCAGATTTTCCATCTGTGTCTTCAATGTTACTTTTGTCACCGTCATTTATTTAGTTAAATCTCCACACTGCTGACATTACTCCTCTGCCGCCTACCTGCTGCACTTAACTGTGAATGTCACACTGCCATAAGTGGTATCGTTGCAGTTGTATCAGAGTACTTTTACAAGCACGAATACAAGTACTCATGCTCAGTATCAGACCCAATATCGATACCAGCAATGGGTATGCTTGGGTGTACATCCCTATTTATAATACTCAACTTCAACTGCACTCCTTACTGAACATAACACCTGTACATTCTGCACACTTTTTTTTATTGGTATTGGACTCATTTTTTGTATGTGTTTTTACTTCACAGATTTAATATTTTTATTCTAACTGCTTTTCTATTTGCCTTCTGTATTTATAATTCTGGTTACTTCAGAGACCTCGAAAACAACATTTCATTGCAGTGTACAGGAACACACCATCATCTTGCAAATGTTTTGGTGTAGAGATTATGGAGGCTCTGTGGATGGCGTTCATTTATTGTTTTTTCTGTGTAACCATGGTGAAATCTTTCTTGTTTTCATTATGTTTGATGAGTTTATTGAAATATTATAACTAGAAATGTAAACATTCAACAACAGCGTCAAACTATTGAATTAATGAGGTTGATATTCACTGCCAATCCATTCACACATACAATATTTCATTGGTCCGCCTTTAGATTTGATTATAGGACAGGTTCACTGTTGCATCCTTTGCACCACACAATGCTAATGTAGTGTCCCAATTAAAGTCCCAACATTTTTTATGTCCATAGTTACTTTTTAAAATTTTCACCAAGACCTTATATTGATAATGGGAGACTTTTCCATCACATCCCAAAGACTGTCTGTGTGGTTCAGGTCTGGATTCTGTGGTGGCCAATCCATGTGTGAAAATGATGAATCGCTCTTTCACAAGCCTGATGAGCCTGATTCTTGGTATTGTCCAATCTTTATGCTCTCCGTCAAACTAATGGCTTATTGCAGCTGAAACATATTAATCATTACAATGCCAATGGAAGGATCTGAACTATTTGTGTAGTTAAATCCAGGTGGGGACTTGTTTGGGCCAGGTTGTGTTTCTACATATTTAAAGTAGGAGCTGTATGATATGAAAAAGTAGCAAGATCTTGGAATTGGGGGGTTTATACAGGGTGCGTTCCATGCCATATGTACCCCACAATGAGTACACCCACACCATGTGACCATATAAAGTGAAAGTGAAACTTCAGACTTAAATGTCCTGCTGTTGTGCAGTTCATTTTCCTTTTCCCTACCATCAGAAACTTGAATTTGTAGGGGCAAGACGTGAGTCGTCCACATCCTCCACATACATAGCATACCTTAGAACACAGGTATCAAACATGCGGCCCAGGGGCCAGATCTGGCCTGCCAAAGGGTCCAGTTTGGCCCTAGGGATGAATTTGTGAAATGCAAAAATTACACTAAGATATGAACAATCCTTTTTGTTCAGGTTCCACATTCAGACCAATTCAATCTCAACTGGGCAGGACCAGTAAAATACTAACATAATAATATATAAATACTGACAACTCCAAATTTTTCCTTATAAATATAAAGATTTTCATGTATTCATTCATCTTCTATACCCGCTTTATCCTCACTAGGGTCACGGGGGTCACATGGAGCCTATCCCAGCTACTTAGG
>JAQQZY010000015.1:22374283-22393441 GCA_030068375.1 Ostorhinchus rueppellii
AAGTAGCTGGGATAGGCTCCATGCGACCCCCGTGACCCAAGTGAGGATAAAGCGGGTATAGAAGATGAATGAATGAACATTCAGTATATTAAGATACATTTCAAAGGTTTTGAGAAAACTACTGCTGAAAACATGCATAAAGACTGAGAGCTACATATTTAGTATTAAACTGAAGAGTTATACCTTAAAACTGTCCATCATACATTTGTCTGGTCTTTCAGAAACTATAATGTGATGATGCACTGAAGTAATACTTAACATCATTAAACTAAAAACTTAAGGACATTACCATCAGTGGTTCTCTTAGCTGCATGTTATGGTAGCTAGGTTAGTTTATGCTAGTTAGCAATGACTAACTCGCATAAATGGGACAAATAAAAAGTCAGTGTGATGCAGACTCAGAGGACTGTGGTTGATTCTGATCCTAGTCAGTGCTCTAGATCAGATTCTTGCTTTGGATACGCTGACATGGATAGTTGTACCGATCTAATAAAGGACGTGGTGATATTTGACTCTTGAAAGATGCTGCATCTTTCCCTTGATTGGGTTAACTCTCTGACAAATCAGTGGTCAGCAGTATTTACACGTCACATTTTAGTATCTCTTCATCTGTTTTGGAACCTTGGCTGAGCAAGTACTAAAAGAATATTACTGGGTACCAGGTTCTAGGTTCTTTTATGTAACGGAAATGCAAAAAGGCTGATTTGAGTTGTCAAATCAAATCAAATCAAGTCAAATCAGTGCCATGTAGTGGAAAGTGGGTTTAGAGCAAAGAATATTGCATTGTTATTCATAATTTTTCCACTATATTTCTTACTTGGCCATTTTTTACCATTCAAATTTTTAAAAAATGTATCCATGTAGAATACATTTATTACTCTTTTTTTAATTAACTTGAACAACACTTTCTCTGTTACATTTAGTGAAATTAACTTCTAAAAACGCTGATTCATTCATAAATAATAACAGTAAATTTAGTCATCCATGCAGGTCTGTATCGGTTAAGTGTCGTCACTTGTCCTGCAGCCTGGAAAGAATCTTGTGAGAGGAATTTGAGAGGAGGAAATCACACCATGTCAGCAGCCATTAAAGATGCCACCTCATGTTGCAACAAGGAAGTTGATCCCTCTGCAGCACGTCTCTCTCTGCGTAGCTTTCTGTAGCTGGGTGCCCAGGTGGGAAAGTGTATGTATGTGCATGCACACTTTTCCACTTGATTGTGTGTATGCACTGAAAGATGACTCTGTGTGTTAAATGCCAATTCCTAATATGTATGTGGTCAGTGCTAGTGCCATTGCTTTTGAGGCTACTGGCTACTGTTTTCCTGTGTAGAAGCACACTGAAGTGACTTGATGCTTCTTTTATCTGATTCAAAGCAGCTTAAGATAACCTCTATGGTAGATGTAGATACTGTGGGGCACTTGATGAATTCAGGCTGAGGATATCATCTATCGCCTGATCCCCGTTTGCACATGATGTCAGTGGAGCTGTAAAGTCCAGCCAAAGTAAAGGCTTTGTGGAAAGGATCAGCTCTTTGCAGTAGCAAGCCAGAGCTTACATCTGAAACACCAAATAAGTTCTGATTTACACCAGGATTTTTGGTTGTTTATAGAGATACTCAGAGATCCCTAATCAAACAAAAGATTTCACACACCGCACAGAGGCAACAAGAGACCATCCAGATAATGATGCAAAACATGGGTTGGATGTTTTATTTACAGTTTTATGTACAATATCATCACCACCTTCCATCGTACAGTATATCAATCGGGTCATTCATAGCACGGCAGCATTTTCATTCAGCACAAGAATCACTTTGTTAATGAAATGTACATTGTATACAAGCCTCAGCATTAAAACCAGGATATAGCTGAATAAAGTTAGGACAATAAAACTGATTGTAACAAGAGCTTGACAGATGTACTAATAATGAAAGTGCATATACACAATTTGATACAAATATACCAATTTATGTATCCTGTCCAACTAAATTAACAGTCATGCATTGGGTTGTTTAGTTTCATTAGCTTTGTTTTCTTCTGTAGAGTCTATAGTTTGTATTCACAATTTGTTTGTTTCCAATTTTAGTCACCATTTTGGAGAGGTTTGACACTTGAAAAGACGACGTCCTGAAGATTTTTCTATTTAATCTTTTGAAATTTTTAATTGGCTTGTGTTTTTATGATCATATGAGGTTTCCAAAGTCTGTCCTTGCAGTTGGTCTTTGCTGATAGTACTGGGTTGCATTTCTCTGCAAATAGCTAGTGTTGCCATTGTAGAGAAGCAGGGGCAGAAGTATTCTACATACAGTAGACATCATTGTATGGGCTGTTATGATGGATTTAGGCAATCAAGACATTTGTCTCCTTGTTGAGACATTTCATGCATAATTTAGAAACTTAGTAATTTAACCCTTAAAGTCCTGAGCCTATTTTGGCCATTTGATACATTTGATTTTGTCTCTATATACCACATAAAAAATGTTTAACATGCCCATGCTTGGTATCTTTTTTTCAGCATAACTTCTTCTATATGAAGAGATAATTATTATTTCACTATAACCTATAATGTCTATATAATGTCTATAACTATAGCATCATCACGTAGAGTAGTATCAGCTGATTTGACCACTTTTCCCAGTTTGTAAAATGGCGAATATATGGACAGAAATGCACCATCTGCCATCCCATCCCACGAGTATAAGTGCGCATTCATGCTCAGATAAACATATTTTCTACTATCAAATTAAAACAATCATATCTCCGGTTTGTTATGGTGTATTGGTACCAAATAAAAACTGGGAGAGAGTTTCAATGTATGTAATCATAATTTCAATGTAATCACGCTGGTGTGATCATCCACCCCACAGGGCTAATGTCAACAAAAGATTTGCAAACTTTTGTAAAGAAATTGAATCTGCATCTGGACATGGTGATTATTTGATACGTTTATTTATTTCTGTTTGTGTCACTTTAATGATCTGTTTTCTGTTTATATTCTTTCTTTCACCTCAGGAGGAGTCTTATTAAACTAACCCAGCACAAGCCAGACTCGAAAACAAACTTAACCGCTCAAACATGTTTCAATCTTACATTTGGAACCTTTACACCAAAATTAACAATACGAAGGGGTTCTCTGCATTTAGTTTTCAGTAAACATATCCAAAAACCTAATCATCTCTAATCACTATTCATGGTCAGTAATCTGTTTCACTCCTCCTCATTGAAACACAAAAAACCTCTCCAAGCTGTTGTTCCTCTCCTCATTGTGTGGATGACCTAATTAGGGCGAGTTAAAATCTGCCACATTTTTCCATCATTATTAATCATCAGTTTCTGTAAAGTTTCAAATTGGCTTCATATTTCATGATCACAAATAATCCAAAAACTTGAAAAAAATTTAATAAATATATATATTTGCTTGCTTGTTCGTTTAAATGGCAATATGAAATATGTATAAATAGCTATTACGTCTCAAACAAGCTAATTTAATCATGTATCTTTTTGTCAGAGAGTATGTGTAGTGAGACAGAGACAATTGCTGAATTTATTTCTGTTTTCAGCTTTAAGTGCGTCGGTATTTGTTTCGGGAACAAGGCAGGAAAAGGCAGTGTGCATATAAAACGATGTTTGTGAGAGTGAGAGAGATAGACTGAGACGGAGTAGCGCTGGCACACACTGAAGGTCAGGGGAAGTATCAGTGACAGGAAGTCAGCGCATGCCAGGTTCAGACCAGGTTACCACGGTAATGAATGACCGTGCTGAGTGACACCTGGCTGGTCTTAAAGACAGGAGGAGCACACACTCATGGTCAAACATGTGGACACACAAGCTCATTCACATACAACCACACCACTTTAAATGGTATCCTGTTGAGTTTTTTAAGCAAATATACACACTGGATCTTTTAGGTTATAATACCTAACAGTTAAATATCTTTTTTTTTAAAAAAAGACTGTGTACAGTAGATATTTCTGTACTTACATGATGTTGAAAGCTTCCAACAGTGCTCAATGTCAGAGAAATGAATCACCATGTTCACTATGGTCCCATTTAATTTGGTCCTCTATATTTACATAAATCTTGGAGTGATTTGAAGCTATCTTTAGGAAAGTCACTAAAAAGAGAGAAAAATACATGCAGATTATGTGTATGAGTAAACAAACAAGCCTGTGGAGTTTTGTCAGACAGTGGCAGTACTATGTTACGCATGGCTGCAATTTTAAGAATTAGCATAAGAGGTGTTTTCTGTCCAAAATGTGATCTTTGTGTGATTCGTTGAGCCTCCTCATAAATCTACAATGCATGTCTTGCTTTAGTCATTCATGGAAATATCTGCGAAGATGCTGGAAACCAGTCAGGTTAAATGTTCTAAAAATGGGCATTTTAATTTATTTTCAGAGTTGAATAATAGGTTTATTTTTGTCGTTTACTTGCGATGTCATCATGTTATTTTGCCTCCACCCTAGTCAAAATAACAATAATAATAAAAAATGACCTAGCAAGGAGCCTCATGAATCACAATTATACCATTTAATTTTAAGAACATTTTGTATGTAGTGCTTGGACATAAATAGTACATAATAACAAACACGAGGCCTGTGTTTCTGTGATGTAAAACATAAATAGTCTCCCACTTCACATAAAAATAAGGCCACTTGAAACATCGTTCTGTTTGTGTGCTGCCTCTTGGCCAGGTCATTATTGGAAATGAGAATCAATTCTCAACTAACTACCTGGTAAAATAAAGGTTAAATGAATAAATAAATAATACACTGACTGTGCTTATTGTTTGGACCAATCAACTAATTGATTCTTTGTGTTCATCCCTAGTTTACTATATTACATGAATGAATAAATGAAAGAAATAAAGAACGAAGCAAACAAACAAACAAAGAAGGAAAACCTTCCACGTCTCATTATGACATTGGTGTTCATTCATACTTTCATTAGATTGCAAGTAAATAGCATGAATATATGTAATTAATTTCCATTTCGTGTGCTTATGTGAAACTAATTTTCTTAAATCAGTATGTGAAAAATACATTTCGTATGTTTAGGATAAAAATGCTAGTTTTGGTTTATTTCTACATAAAATGACATCTACCTAAAGTGACTTAATTACAATTTTTTTTTTTAATGCCCAAATGTGCTTATATTAAACGCTAACCCAGTATTATAGCAGTATCATAGAACATTAGAAATATGAGGCTGACTATGACATTTCTCTTTGACCTTAAGCTAAACCAGTCCCTCACCAGAGGCCAATGAAACACAATAGGGGTGAAGTGAAAACCTATTTCTCCACCGGGTACTGCGAGTCCCACTGAGGTGACATTTTCCAGCTAGTGTTTTTGTTGTTGTTTTGTTATTTGTCTCTCTTTCTCCTTCCTCCTTTTCACATCACGCATCCAGCAGCACCTCTTCGAGCCCCACACAACATGTGCAAAACTTCAAACGGCAAGATCAAAACAACCTTCATCACACAGGCAACTATAGGCGATGGTAAATGTCACATATTGTTACTGCCAGATTTTTCAGGACGACAGGATGCATAAAACTGGGACTGGTCAGTAATCGCCTGCAGCAGGGGAATAAGAGTAGTTTTAGTGACACAAAACAGCCTGCTATGATTTAGAAAGCTTTGCAGGACGTTGTGTCATTGTGCTGCCCTGATCCTTACGGACATCATAGCCCGTAATGTACCAGAATCAGTAAAAACATTAAACATCATACATGACAAATGCTCCTAAGGCAAAGGGTAAACAGCTCTCCCCCAGTAAATTATGCTGTTATCTTCTTTCATGTATCCTTGTTGATGTTGTGACGAGTAACCTTGCCATGAGTATTCAACTATAAGCTTTGTAGTTTGAGGACTGTAAACAAAGTAAGTGTAATTTTTGGGGGGTTTGTTTCAGAGCATCATATCTCGTGTGATGTCTTGCTCCCCAGGTTCCAGTATCAAATTCTTAGGGCAGTTAAGGCAGCATATACAGCGCTATTTTTAAGATCTGATATTTGCTGACACTGTGAGGTCTCTCTGCATATCGCCATTGTGTCTGGTTGAAGAGGTGCGTCGCAGCAGCAATGGATGGATGGTTTTGAGGGTAACAAGCAAGGATGCAAATAATTGCACCTGTCCACTTGTCTCGTCACAACCTTTCGTTCTCCTTGTTCCCGAGTGCTGAAACACCTGCACAAACTGGCAGAGTGCCAGACTGCCATTTCGCTGTCACAGAAGTCGTTGGTCTAAATATACTGCTCTTTTATAACTTCAGATCACAAAACAAATGCTGAAACGATTTGATGGTCTTGCTTAGATGCCCTAGATGAGTTGGACATATGTGTACTCACATGAAATAGAGCTTTAACGGTCCTGTGTGTGTAAGATTTAGGGGGATTTAGTAGGCTTTGATAGCAGGAATTTCTATTATTAACGTTTCATCAATGTATCATCACACGAAAATTAGAACTGTTTGTGTTTTCATTACATTACACACCGGCTGTAACAAGGGAGTTGTGTGTTTCTTGCAGCCACCATACGAGAAGGTTATTGATTTGGTTACAAACTGCAACTTTACCACTAGGTATCACTAAATATCACACAATCGGCCTAGAAAGTGTATGATTCTGAACATTACATTACATTTATGCATTTGGCAGACGCTTTTATCCAAAGCGACTTACAGTTATTACAGGGTATTGGTTACAACCTGGAGCAGTGTAGGGTTAGGAGCCTTGCTCAAGGGCACTTTGGCCATTGCCTACTGGTTAAGGTGGGATTTGAACCTGCAACTCTCCGAGCTTAAGTCCAACGCTTTAACCACTAGGCCACAGCTGCCCTTGAAAGTGAATACAAATCTGAGGAGAGGTTGAAATCGAGGTGATTAGTGTCCGAACATGCAAGTGTGGATGTGACGGAATCACAAGGCACTTTAGCAGAACCACATGAGGCTATGTAAGGGTTAGTTTAAGTTTTTGTACTGCTTATATTAACTATTAAAACTAAAATTCTAAATCCATTTTCATGTACAGAACTGTGTAAAGTCAGTTGGTTTAATTAAGTTGTAATGACCACACATATGCATTCTCAGTCTCTACATTAAGATACAAACTGGATATTTGTAAAGTATATATAGCAGTAAAAGCAAAAGTTTCAGGGAAAAAACAGCTAGTATTTAGTGTGACCTACCTTTGCCCTCAATATGTCTTTAACCCCCTTATTCAGAGATTTACGACATTCATTTCATTCATTCATTTAACACGTCATGTTTCTACTATATCTGTTTGTGCTGCTTCTCATCACAGGGGTCACTAGATAGTACCTTTAACCATTAGAAACTATTCATTTCAGTTTTTCTTGTGTTTGTGCACATATATTCTGTCTTTTCTTGTTGTATCTAAAGAAAAGAGAATGAAAAATATATGTGTACCCATTTCAACCCTGAAAAAATGACAAATGTGAAGGTGACACTCAAACCTTTACACAGGAGTATACACAATATCTAACATATTTTCACAGTTTTTTGTTGTTTCGGTCAGACAGTCTTTCACCCAAAGGAAATGAATCACTGAAGTGCTCTCGTACATACCAAAGTTCCAGTTTTACAAGGTAAAATCACCACCTTCGTGTGAGTCCACTGTTTATGAATAGAGACATAATGGCTTCAGCTCAGAAATTGAATTATGTTTGGCAGAATGTGGCTGAAGGACAGATGGACTCAACATAGTCAGAAGTAAAACAACTTTTTTTTAAATACAAATGTTGTAAAGATACCCTGAAAAAACACTAAAAGCACAACTCTACATCATGAATAGGACCAAAGACTTTCAAACAGGAAATGGCAAGTTGAGCTGTTTTCACCTACACAATGCAGATTCTTATATATTTGTCCATTTTCGTGTCAATTATTATCAGCAGTATTTACGTGTTGCATTATAACTTATTTACATGATTCTGTTTACAGCTCAGAAAACATGTTTCAGTGTTTAGTAGCACTTTAACACACAGAACAAATCACACTGAGGATATCAGGACAATTGCTTAAATCCTCTTAAATCCCACAGGCCATGAAAAAAGGGCCAGATCTCTCAATGATCTTTCAAAGAGCACCCAGCGATGACCAAAATCTCTCAATGATCTTCTAGTGATCTCCACGGTCGCCACAGTCTCCTCAAAGTTTTGACTTGGTCCAATACAATCTCCGTACAATTGCCAAGGGAAGCGATCTCTCAACAAACATTCAAGGCATGCTCAAGGAGCCCTCAAAGATCTCATCGATCTCCCAATGATCTCTCATCAATCTTTCCATGAATGCCAAATTTTTCCACTCCGAAGGGAGAGATCGATGATGGAATGGGTATGACTATCTTGATGGCCCTCCTAACTGATCAGACGGTTTAAAGTAGGGGGCCAAAGGCACAATGAGCGCACAAAGATCTCCCCAACATTTACATAGAAACAAGTTTTTTGAGGTGTAGGTGATCGTTGAGAGATTGAGCCAATTTTTGAATACTCACCCAAAAATGTCTGTGCTGTGTAAAGGGGCCCTTGTTATGAGATATAAAAAAATCACAAAGTGGAACTTAAAATACAGTAAACATTAAACATTTGGTGTATAATCATCTAGAAGTGTGAGATTGTGACCTGCTAATGAAAACATACTGAATCTTGATTTTTATGAATATGCTTTGATTTGAACAATGTGAGCATCAGTAGAGTGCTTTCACCTCTGCTTTGATATAAACAGTGGCTTAAGTACACAATGTCGTACATTCATCATGGTATTATCATCTACCACATCTTTCTATTACCATTGCTCTATTCAGTTCAGGTCAGAGAGACATGAGAGAGAGAACTGGTCCATTTTACAGCTTAATGAAGATAAGTGCCTCAGTGCAGCCATGCATATAAAAAGTACAGGTCAAACCTTGGCTCCTCATTTGAGCGCAACCTTTGTAAATCAGAAAGTATTGTTTCCAGGTTAACTTCTATTGTAGATAATTGAGAATATGAGTATTGTATTATAATGTGTTACAGGTGAATGGATGAGTGGATTGATGTTCTTTTTGGGCTGCAAAAACATGCACTAAAAGGTGTTACAAAGTGATATACAAGACACTAAATGGTTGCTTCTTCTACCATATCGCACACTAGATTAAAGTTTAAAGGAGGTATTGATTTTGCACAGGTCTTTGTTGTAATTTAGGGGTCAGATGCATACTCTTTATGGTTTTTACTGCTTTTTTATTGTGATCATTGTCTCATTTGGACTTGGACATATCTTTATATTTAATTATCTTTATGCACTGACATGATGATGGGTTATGTCATGTATTTTATCTCGTGAGTAGAGGCAGATGAAGTTATTGAGAATATAAAACAGAGGCTTTAAGTATGCCGTCATACGTTAACATGATTACTTATTTTACCCATAGAGCTACACTTTACATCCTCCATCCT
Source organism: Ostorhinchus rueppellii (assembly GCA_030068375.1). Classification (NCBI taxonomy): domain Eukaryota; kingdom Metazoa; phylum Chordata; class Actinopteri; order Kurtiformes; family Apogonidae; genus Ostorhinchus; species Ostorhinchus rueppellii. Next base: position 22,383,746 of record JAQQZY010000015.1, read on the forward strand.
CTGCTGCTTCATACCATCTCCATCACATGAGCCACATGTGGCAATTGCATTTACAGCATGTTAGCTATGTTGCTTATTCTGTCGTATGGTCGATATAATCTCTGAACCAAACCATGTTGAACTTGTTTTTGTATGTGCAATGGCTGTTTATCTGTGTAAGACCGATCACATCTTCAGACCTGAGTGGAGCAGAAGCCGCTCTGGTTCAGCTCAACCTTTAGTCAAATTAAAGCCGCTGATCACATCCACTCAAAGCTCAAGTGTCCAGAACACTGTGTGCAGTTTGCAACAACCAGGGCTGCTACTGCTGTCAGCTGTCTTTATCCAAAACATATATTAGCTGTGAAGAGAGCGAATCCAAAATTTAGAATTACATGAAGATATGCTTGTAAATGTTTTGTGATGTAGCACTATTAACAGATTAAAATCGTAAAGTGCTCAATAACATAAAAGCAGTGAAAAATGTGCAAAAAGAAGAGTGCAGAAAACATAAGAAAAAATATCCAGAATTTGGCTTAATAAAAACAGTCTTGCCTCAGGCTTTTAGAAGAGTCTGAATCATCATGTCAAAGTTCACTCCACAGTCTAAACAGTAAACCAATTAAAAGATAAGTAAACTGTAAACACCTTATATTTGGTGTGTTTTAACTAGTCAGCTTAATACATCTGTGACTAACTAAGTGCATCCTCTGACTTTCTGTTTTTAATTAGTGTTCATACGTTCATACAACAACGCCTCCGCTCTAAAATTAAGTAAGTGTAGGGCCGAATCCCAATTCACCCCTTGGCCTACCCCTTACCCCTACCCACGTGAAGGGGTAGGGGTGTCCTGATTCTTGATGAGTCAGAGGGCAAGGGTTAAGTGGGACGGCTGTTTGGCCTTGAAATGGAGATTTTTCAGGACCACACTGCAAACGGAGGGGTAGGAGAAATCTCCCATAATTCTGTTTGAATCATTGGCAAGATGGAGGTAAACACAGCAAAAAAAAGTGCAGCAGTGTGATGAAAGAAACACATAAATGTATGTATTTTCTTTATAAACAACTTAATCATTTGATCATATGTTTAATGCCTTTTCAATGTGTTATAGACTGAATTTCTGTGCTTTGCCAGAGCCCATGCAACAGAGATGGCTACAGCTGCTGACAACATGTTGAATACTTTGGGAAACAAAGTTGTCACATTTGTTAATAGCGGCATCAATGACTTCTGATGATGTAGCAGGTCTTGCAGGGTTGTCTCACTTCATAGGAGAATGTTTCTACCGCTACCCTTTGCCACTCTATTTCAAGGGGTAGTGCCAAATGCAAGGGTAAAGGGGTAGGGGTAAGGGAGAGGGCCACGGGCTGAATTGGGATTGGGCCTAGACGTTATACTTGTAATACCATTCACAGCCACTGTGGTTGGATCCACGAAAATCCTAGTTCCCACAGGCTTACATTGAACTTTTCTCTAGAATATTTCTTATTCAGGAGTCATTCTCACTCGATTTATTTGGATCTTTTGATAAGTGATCTGGTCCAGGGGTAATTTTTGCTTTGTTAATCAGATCTCAGGTCAGTCAGAGGGCTTTGACATTGGCTGTAAAATGGCAGCTCACTTGCCTGTTGTGTCAGATGTTTGGATTTTCTTTTTTATTGAACACAATACATTGTTTTTTTCCCTGGCAGACAGCTCCATTGTTGTATTTAAATGGTCCAACTCACAAGACTTTGTTAAAAAATATATGAAGTTGACTTTTTCTGAGTCTGTAAGATAGTGTTTAGCATGAACTCACCCATGACCCCTCATGCTCTCACAGCTCCGTCCCTTTTTTTCCCCAGTATGTCACTTCCAGCCCAAAAATCCAACATGGCAATGATGAAATCACAAAATACTGGCTTCAAGTTGTTCAGAATCCAGTGGGGGACATCACAGTTCCTCTGTCCATGTGATTCTACACTGGTTATGCTTTGCACTAATGCTCTATGCTTATAATATGACTCAGTGGAAATGTTTTTTGTGAGGAAGTTTCATCTGTGTGAGTATTGAGCAGAAAATGCATGTTCATTCTGTACTTTTGTATACCACTAATTATACTAATCTGACAGCCTTCAGTTTAATAATGAGTCATGTCGGAAAGGTGATGGACCATGTAAGTATCATACACTTAACATAATGAGGTGTATGTTTGAATGGCACTTTAAATAATGGTCTTTTCTTTATGTAATAGGTGGTTGACATAGTAAGTTTAGTATTGAGCTAGAAAATTCAGTATCTAAAGGATCCAACCTATATTTATTTTGGCATGAAGCACTTTTAAAGGGCTGTCGTGACTGTAAAACCTTAACCCTTAAAGAACCAAATTCTTCCTTTCTCTGAGCTTTTATGAATATCTACAGAATTAGTAAATTAAAAGTTGAAAAATGCCTGATTTTTACTGAAAGAAAAACCCAATATCCAGATGACAACATTACAATAAATGGTGATAAAGCACTTAAGGACGGTTAAATATAGAGAAACATTCATTTTGGAAGTAACACATATGCCCCAGTGGGTCCTTATGGGTTAATTATAAATGCCAAGTAAAAGAACACTCAATTTATCCATTATTCACATTACAGAAAGGAGCAGGATCATTCACAAGATTGGACTCATGATGTGTTTATTCAGTCCAAACTATTAAAAATCTATGATCTTGTCAAATATTATACATCAATAATCTTGTTCAAAGCATTGAACAAATCACTACCAAGTAATTTACTAAAAAGTGCACAATTCGGGAGAGAGGATAATGGAGGTTTCACTATACCTAAATTTCAAACCACTTATAAAAGTTTTTGTGTGTCTGTATGTCAAGTGAAACTTTGGAACAGTCTTGGATATCCAACACAAGCAATGCCAAAATATCTACCAATACAAACTGCTATACAAACGTATGGTCTGGTCACAGTGTAAAGATAGAGGCTCTTAATGCTTATGTTACATCAATATTGTGTCTTACAATGTCAATGGGTGCAAAGCTGGTGCTGTCCATTACCTTTTTGGTATTGTTCTTACCATTGCTGGTATGTGCTGTTCTTCACCATTAGTGGTATTGTAGTTATCTTACCATTGTTGATATGTAATGATTATTAGAATGTAAGTTAACGGTTAACTGTCGTAATACCACCATGAATTGTTCCTATTTTTCACACATACTTTGATTGAATAATGTAAATACTGTTGAATAAATATATTATGATTTGGTATAGGCCTATTTGTTCATTGTCCTGGTTGGATCTTTAAAGACAGGAGTAAGTATTTGAAACTTTGTTATGTTATAAGGATCATATTTTGCTAAATCCACTTTTATTCATCTTTGGTATGTTTATTTGTGTGTGTTTAGGGACTCTAATAGTTCAAAAAGTTTGAATTTGAACCCTCCAGGTGCTGCAAAGCTATCTTTAGATTAATTTTGGCTAAAATCGAGGGGATTTCTATAATCTACTTTAATTCCTGCTTCATTTACTTCTATAACTAAGTCACAACATTTGCATATATATGGTCAAGATTTCCTAGGAACATTTCTCCGAGTACAACATAATGGTTTGTCATCAGCAGTGGTTGTAATTCATACTGAAAATATGTCCAAACTTCGAGCCGATTACCTAAAATGTTCAGTTGTTGGTTGAATGGGACAGAGCAGCACAGCCAATAACCTGGAGGGGGCGGGGTGTGAAGTGGCTCATGTGCATTTAAAGGGCCAGTGCTCAAATGACCTTTCTGGTGTCATTACTCAGAAACAGGGTTGAAGATGGATCTGTGGAGTTGAATTAATGAAGAATTTAGACCTAAGCAGAGCATTTACACTTTATGTAGGCCACAGGGAAATGCTTTAAAATGAATAATTCAGTTGTTAAGAAAAAGCAAAATATCACTCCTTTAAATTATTGTTGAGAAATGGGGGTGGGATTAAAAAAGTTTTCTTCTTCCTACTCCTTTTTGAGCCTAAATGAATGAATTTGAAATTCTGAACTTGCATGTATTCTGTTGAATGTATTTGCATTATCAGATACTGTTGTTTGCAGGTCATTTGTGTTGTGAAATGCTTACTTATTAACTTGAAATAAATGAAATGAATTAATTAATGAATGAAAATGAGGCTGCTCTGACAGTGTCCTCCACCCACAGTGCTGTGTGTTTATAAGGTCACACTGAGGCTGCTCTTGTGACTAATCAGGGTTGCATTCATTTGTAGCCCTGGAGGTCAAAGGTTAAGCACAAAGAGACGAGGGCCCAATCTGAGGGCTGCTCTGGATGACTTCTGACCTTTCACAGTGTCATGACTTATTCATTTAGTCAAGTCATTCAATGTTAGACAGCTATTTTACTAATAATCAAATAACTAAAGGTTACTACAAACACTCTGCAGATTAAATTAACAGCATCTTGTAAAGGCAAGTCTGTTAAAATCTTCAAAATCTCTCTGGATTTATTGGATTACAAAAATGCAGTGTAGTTGTAATCTGTGGGTATAAGGCTGTAGTTTTAGTCCATGATTAACTGTCATCCACATAAATGTGATAACAGTTGGATTGTCTTTTTGAGTACTTGTTACACCACTGAATTAAGCAATAGACAATAAACAATATTTAAATAATGTATACTGCTATATAAACAAAAATTTACATAAATTACTATGTATGTATTACTTTATTATTTTTATTTTATCATTTTTGTGTGTGTGTGTGTATATATATATATATATATATATATATATGTATATATATATACACACACATACATACATACAGACACACACACACACACACACACACACACACACACACACAAAAGGCTAACACCCAAATTTTAAAAAATGTGAAAATCATAAGGAAATATGGCATATGGCATTGTTTCATTGAGGTGTTTTTGTAAAGGTGAAAAGGAGACATTTGTTAGCAGTTAGTTCAAGTAAGCTTGGGGTAGAACTAAGGGAAATTAACAAAAACACTAACAAACATGGGCCAAAAACAGATTTCAAAGGTGGTTTGGGTAGAAACCCTCACTACCCTGTAAATCTAAAAACAAGAGTCTTTAAACCCACAAAACCAAAAACTAAGTGGAAATTAAATGAATGGGAGGGAAAAACCAAATAAAAGTGGCTGTGGGACAGAGTGCAGTGCTGGTCTGTCCATTTAAGCGCAGTACAGGGGGCTCAAAATGGAGGTGTTGACTCCTCAGAGGTCATAAGCAGACTCAACAGTGAGTGTCGGCCTCTTCATATCCCTGCCCAGCCTGGACAAATGCCCTCAGCGGTGGTGGAACCACAGGTGAACCCACTCACACCTGATCAGCAGATCCTGAAGGCAGACTCTGTACCAGATCTGTACATTTAAACGGATATATTTGGGCATGTTTGCTGTTAGGGACACTGACAGTGAACCAGTTAAGATGATAAAACAAACACTGGACAAAGATTTATAAAATATATTATTTAATGGACAAAGGTAGGTCAGTGAATTTACTGTATTAGATGTAGTCCATTTTCTTTTCTGATCCCCAAAACAGAGGCCACCAGTGATAAGAAAATAACACAGTATAATAATAAGATAAGAATTCAGGAGAAATAACAGTAACTGAGGTAAAATAAGTTAAAACCGACCTGATGAATAGCTAAGACAAAGGACATATAATCTCAAAACAAACAACAGAAACCCTTACCAGTTCTCACAAACGACATATGTCATCGTTTTACTCAGTTATTATCTCCACCAAGGAGGTTATGTTTTCATTGGCGTTAGTTTGTCTGTCTGTTTGTCTGTTAGCAAGATAACTCAAAAAGTTGTGGATGGATTTTCATGAAATTTTCACAGATTGTCAGAAATGGGGTATCCTACAGATGATTAGATTTTGGTGGTGATCCGTACATTCAGTGCCATATAGTGGATGAAAGTACAAACACTGCCTTGGCGGAGGTCTGCACTCTCCAAGTGCTTCTCCAGTTTACTATATTATTATGATTATAAATTTTTTCTTTATGTAAGGTTACAGTATTAATAGTTAAGTATTTACATGACAAAGTAAGATACCAGGAATGTTCGTTTGGACATATTTGAGACAGGTTCAACTTGACGAACCACCCTGAATATTCTCCTGATTTGTTATTTGACCTTTGTACAGTTTACTGGTGACCTGCACTTAATGTTATCTGTTTTCTTCTTTCTTATAGGATGCTTCCATCGCCCATCGTTTCCATCTGATGCGGGAAAAGCACCCTGAGAAATTCAACAGCAGGTAAGACAAAAGCTATTACAAAAAAACAGTTAGTTTTATTCTATCTTGAGTCAGATAGTGGCAGCTCCCATTATTTTACACCAGTTCATGCTACTCATTACTATTATGAAATCTCACAATCTTGTGTTAGTGTGATGTAACATAATTAGTTAACAACCTATCTCATAACCTGCTAGTGACCTTTTGTCTGGGAACCTCTTATCACGGTGAGTTACAATGGTCAGCATGTCAATAACAGGCCAAAACCTGCCTGTGTAGTGAGATCAATATATTGCTGCTACGTCATGTGTTAAAAGTGACCTGACCTTTGTGCAGCCAGAATTGAGTTGGATTTGAGTTCTCCTTAAGTACTGGTAGTAGCAGTAGAACATGGATCTGGTAGTGGGTGTCGTTTAATATCAGGAGTCTCAGCTGGAAGTAAGGAAAGTGTTAGTTTAAGAAAATGAAAATCACAGCTAGACTTACCCAGATTAATACGGTATTCACAGTGCGAAGTCTTAAAATTCACGCTATTCAGCTGCCAAAAGTGTCATATTGAAGACATCTGACAAGACCTCAAGAGATGCGTTTAATAGAATAGAATAGAATAGAATAGAATAGAATAGTCTTTATTGTCATTGCACAATATTTCAGAGCAACGAAATTGTATTCCAGATTACAACCAACCAAGATCACATAAACACAAGACATAAACATGGGGATACAGGTACAGTTATAACTGACAGTTCACAGTAATGTGCCCCGTTTTTGCAGATAGGAAAAGGGAAAATATCAGGGGTTCGAGGTGGAAAAAAAAATATTGCACATAGCACAATTCACATAACCCAGATGTTCATAAACGTTTTAAGTCCAGGGAGATTCATTCAACACTGAAGTGTGTGTCATATAAAACAAGTAATGAAACAAATGCATTTATTTGTATATCATCTGTTCAACTTGAAGTTAACCTGTGTATATTTCAGAGCATGTTTATTGGGGATTTTCAGATCTGATCAGTGCATTCAGTACAGATCCATATGAGCATTCATTGGACGCTTGTGTTCAGATATCTCGATTGGGATGTTCACGCAAGCGCTGAAAAGACCTTTAATTTGCTGTTGTGTTCATTATTTAATGATGTTTAAAAATTGTGTATTTATTATTTTGACTTAAATCTTTAGTTCAGTTACCCAATTTCTAATAAAATTATGATATTGGCTGATTATTAGCATTTTTCCTGTTCTTCTATTGGCATTGTCTGCCAACCTGTAACAGGTTCACTCCATCATTAGTTATTTTTCCCGTATACTGGTATATAGAAATATTGATAAACTTGTGCCAGGCACCACAAACCCGGCTCCTTGCACGTATTATAGCCTATTTTGGCATGGATCCAGCTGATGTCATCACATCAATTGCCTCTATATATGTGCCAAGTTTGAAGTAAATTGAAACAAAATTGATGTTTTTATAGACATTTGAAATTTTACCCATTATAAGTAAATGGGGGAAAAATTTAAAAATTCATTAAAAGAATGTTTAACTTTGACCTACATTTCCCAAAATGTAATCACATCTATTCTGGATCACTGGTAATCTATAAACCTAAATTGGTATGAATTCAGCCAATAGTTTTGCTGCTACAGACACGTGACTTTTCCCGCATTATAAGTAAATGGGGAAAAAAAAGATTTGAAAAATTCATAAAAATTTGATCTTTGACCTACTGTTCCCAAAATGTAGTCACTTTTAATCTATAAACCCAGTTTACTTTGAATTCAGCTAATGGTTTTGCTGCTAGAGTGTTAAGAAACAAACAAACTGAACCAAAATGAATACACCTTGCCTCCCCTTAAGGGGACAGGGTAATAATATGCATTTTGTTTTTGAGGTTAGAGTTTTGAATTTCAACTAATTATAAACTATAAAATGATGCAGCTATAGTGTGAAAGAGCTGAATGAAAGATGTTGTGTACAGGTGTGGCCTAAATAGATATCTGCATTAAATACTTCTAGAACATTTGAGATAGCAATGAGGGCTGCACATGTTAATGAATTATTTTATAAACCCAGATCAGTGTAGGAGAGTTCAGGCAGACAAGGAGGAAGGAGAAATATCTTAGCAAAGTCATTTCAGTTCAGTTTTGCTTATGTAGCCCAATATGACAATATCCCAAATCAGTCAGTCACTAATGGTTCTCCAGTCTGCACGGTTTACAACTCCCATAACATGATCATAATTTAGTTTATAAGTTAGAATAAAAGTGTATACATTTATTTTAAACATCATTATTTATGTTAAAATCACATATTTAACGGTACATTTTCTATCAATTTGTGTGAACATAAATGCTTGTAATAGAGAAATACATGATTTATTTTATGTTGCGCAGTCAGACAGAACTAACAGAGCATGTGAGTGCAAAATTTTTCTACTGTGCAACTTTTTTCTTTCATTATAAGTTTTTAAACTGTATTACATCTCCTGTTGTTTGTGTCAGAATCATGTTATTCTGCTTCTTCTGCTTACACGTGGTGTTTTGAACATATAGAAGGAAGGCCACAACACCCACTCTCCTACCTTTAGTTCAAATGAAAAAAAATCTCAATCAATTACAAGAGCCCTTCAAAAATAAGGAATCTATAGAACTGGGATTTTCTTCTCTCTGCATTGCGCATACTTTATTTTATCAAACTGAATCCTCAAATTTAATATAAACTAACCTTGATAATGTCATCTGAGTAATGACACAGGTTGACTAATGGTGGCTTGAAGAAGTAAAGTGTGTGAATCCAGTGGATGTGTCGTGCTTTAATGTCAGTATTGAAAACCTATTTGAATTTTAGATGTGCACAGCATCCCAATAATGTGGGAAGTTTTAGTTGAGGCATAACATGTTTAAGAAGATAATTGTTTTTCCTCTGACTTATCCTTCTCTTCATAACAAAATTAAATGTGGATGAAATATCAAATAACAGCAACATCTACACATTAGTATATCATAATATTCAGTGATGTGTCAATTAAGAATCCACAATTGGAAAACGAAAAAAAAAAACTCCTTATTTCATTATTTATGTACAAATCGAAAACATAAAAACAAGTTGTTTTTCAGTCTTTTATTGTACACACAAATTAAAAAATGGAAATAAGCAAATGGACCAAATGTGGGGTTTACGTTGACATTTTTGACATCCGATTTGATATGACCCAGAAGTTACTGACTTCTTCATGTGTTACACGAAGTAGCTTTTACTTACATTGGCTACCATGGCCACACTGCATTAAACAAAACAACAATACCTGGAAGATCCTGCTGATTGTTTCAGTTGTCATGTCATCCCCCTTGAGAGTAACACATTTGCTGCCTCTGCCTATGCGCTCATAAAGGCCAATGTCTCCCCCCGACTTCTCCGCTCATCAAAGGAATGCCGCCTAGCGGTCCCTACTCCTCGCAC
>JAQQZY010000015.1:22473942-22502674 GCA_030068375.1 Ostorhinchus rueppellii
CAGACCTCCGCCAAGGCAGTGTTTGTACTTTCATCCACTAGATGGCGCTGAATGTACAGATCACCACCAAAATCTCACCATCTGTAGGATACCCCATTCTGGACAATCTGTGAAAATTTCATGAAAATTCGTCCATAACTTTTTGAGTTATCTTGCTAACAGACAAACAGACAGACAAACGCCGGCAAAAACATAACCTCCTTGGCGGAGGTAATAAGACATAATCACCTAAAGCAAGGGTGTCAAACTCATTTTAGTTCAGGGACCATATGTAGACTAACATGGTATAAAGTGGGCTGGACCAGAAAAATATTATAAATAATAGGATAATAACTTTTGAGTGAAAAAAAAAGTAAAATAATATTGTGGTGCACTTTCTCGCATGCATGTTCAGCTGCAACTTCTATCCCAACATTATTTTACAAAAGGGCTATTTCTGTGTCCAATGAATATAGATGTAGTGATGCAAGACTACGTCTTTAAAGCAAACTGTTGGTTATATCCAAAGTACAATCCACATATTGACACGTACTTGTACCATTCTCTGGTTCTGGTTCTAGTTTTGTTCTTATGTGGTGGAACCAACCATGATTTCATACCATTACAGAAGCTGAAATAAACCTACGTCAGACTTCAACATTTTTTTTATTTGTTGTTTGATACAAAAGTAGATAGAGACCAGATCATTGGTTTTACTACTGTTTTTACAGATTACGAGTTATCCAGTGAAAATGGAGTGAATCGTATGTGTGCTTTAATTAATTGTAACTCATCTCATTTGATTAATTTGTAATATTCTTCTATTACAGATTAAAATTCACCAAAAAGACTGAAACTTCTACAAATACATTTGAACTAACACAATACAGTGATGTCTGAGAACTTTTCTGATTACAAAGAGGCAATATTATTGAATATCCAGAATTAAATGTGTTCTTGTCCAACAACATGACCACTGACTGGCAGATTCTACACATAAACAATAATCATTTCCAAAAAAAAAAAAAAAATAGCTAGAAAAAGCTTTTGTAATGGCAACATATTTTTTTCCATCCATAACTGTAAATGATTAAATTTACAATAATTTCTAATTTAATTACATGGTTTTACATGTAATTAGTTACTCCCAAACACTGGTGATACTAAAATTAGGACTAGTAAATAGTTAATGTGCATTCAAACTGGACAGGTCATACAGGATGTTTTTGACCAATTACACTGGTATTTTTAAAAGACACTTATTAAAACACAAACAGAACATAATATGAAGTAATGGGAGCAAAATGATCAACAAAGCAATGAAAATGATAGAATACAGCACCAGTGAGATTTGGCTAAAAGTGGTGTACCTCTTTATAGTTGGTAATATTACGGCTGAAATAATGAAACTATTGTTATTCAGTTTCTTTATGTGTAATTTATTCAAAACTATGCATTAATTATTTCAATAATGAATCTGTCTAAGTATGTTTTATAAAATAAAAGCAAAAAATTGTCAACAAGTTTGGTACAAATGCCAAAATTGTCAACCATTAAAACAACTATAGGTCTGTGAGTGCAAAAAAAAAAAAAATATATATATATATCCTTTGTAAAAATTTAAATGTATGTGTCAAAGAACATCAGCTGAATAAATCCATCCATGGTTTTGTGGACTTTCAGTTTAAGGGCTGAGGAACTTTGGAATGTTTAGGGCAAACAATCTGCTTTCTGGTCTACTTTGTAACATACTATGGTCCTGGTGTCCTCAGCATTGAGTCATAATGCCGATATACAAGACATTTAACAGGAGCTAGTAAACTTTATGTCCTGTCAGGTCATCTTGGAAATGTTCCATCACTGATATAGACTGCCTCCTGCTTGTGCAAGAGTGAGGTATAGTATGGCCAAAGCATGTTATGTTGGGAGAAGATTGAGGGCTGTATACATAGGGCTCCACCATAAACATCAAACTAAATCGATGTAAACACAATTACAGAGTGCTTGATACATAGCCTTGGGCTGAGCAGAGAGAAAAATGAACACGTAAATGGGTAGTCTATCAACATCTACTGTAGAAGGCCTACACCACACAACCATAGCTGCTACCAAGTAAATTATTGATCTACATATTATTCATGGCAACTGAACCATACTAAGGTTTGGGCTTTGAATCTTCAAGCCAAAGGAGGCTCTCAGTGTAAATACACACATAAAACCATTTTACTCTGGTTTAGATTGAACCACTCAGTTCTGGTTATGACTACAGAGAAATATGGGTCATTCTGCTGGGAAGGGAACAGTACAAATCTTTCACATTTTCTGGCCAACATGCTGTTTTCGCACAATCCTAATTACCATGGTGAGACCATGGTCCTAAAAACTGTGTTACATAACTGATCTCTCACAACATGTACACAAACACACTCACCACCCACTTCATGTCAATCTCCACGAGGGCTCATTGAACATAAAGCATGACTGCCCTCTGCTGGATGTGAACGTCCACTGCTCTACTAGAGTACGAGGACCAACATTATACCTTTTTTTTTTTTCTCCACTAGTATTACTATACATTACTAATTACTAATAGTAGATCTGTGAGTTTGGGGATTCTGGTAAGTTATTAGTTTCCAAATGTTCAGAGTCTTGACTCGGACACTTCCGGTTTGTTATACTTCACACAATTTGCATCAAGAGTAAAGGTCACTACCAGTCGGTAAATGGGAGAAATCTACATACATCTTCATAGTATAGTAGTTAAAGTCATATTTTTGGCCAAATTGTGATACCTGCGTAACTTTACTCTCCAAACACTGCTGCTTTATTTTATGGAGACAGCACAAATGGACCAAAAGTATGACTTAAGGTATTATGTTATGAGGCTAGCGATATATTAACCTGTCTACATGTAAGATTTCCTGCTTTTAAGTAAAAACAAAAACAAAAAACCCAACAACAACAACAACAACAAAACAGTTTAATAGATTTGTTTTGTAGCTGGCTATCGCAAGAATTTGAGGCAAGGTTTGTTTTAGTTAAATTTAGATGCAACACAGCTGTTTACAAATATGTAAATTATTAAAATTCACAGGAAAATCTGTTAATTAATATGTGTGTTGTATTTTGCTGCAAGATGTAGGTAAAAAAAAAAGTGAGATGTTTTTATTTTGAGCAGGGAAAAAAAAATCCAAACATTAAAACTATATAGCTAGAAAAATAATAAAACCAAAACACATGCTTGGCTGACTGGAAAAGAGAAAGAAGTTATGATGCCAGATGTGTTATTGATAATGTTTGACAAAAACGGACTGTTTTTGCCCCTGCAGGTAATGACCAATCAATTAATTGGTTGAAGCGTCACCGCCATTTTAGTCAAGTTAGCAGTTAGCACAAATCGTAACACCTGAAGAAACCTCCTTTCAGAGGCTGCAGTATATTTACGTTTTCCCTACAGTGAATATGATGCCACGACAGGTAAAAAACCAAACCGTTAAACGTTTAAGATAATGTTACAATAGTGGGTTATATATGTCACTATCCTAATTGGCTTTTGACTTTGCAGTAGCTAGGCTACCTAGCTAGCTAAAGCTAACTGTTATACCGTGTAGTTAGCTACCATTGTGTAGTTAACACTTTGAGCTGCCTGCAATTTTTTTTATTACTTTCTTGGAAACTCAATTCTTTTTCAGACATGGCCGGCATTCCCAGTCACCTTACCTAACCAGGGGATGGTGGGTGCATGGGCTGACTATCCAGCTGTGGTTTTGCCATGGCAGGCATTACCCTATATTTATAATGCAGGGATTGAAGATCAAAGTAAGTCAATGAGAGAAAAGAATTCATAGGACTTTATTTGAAGCCGACATTGTCAGTGTTACAATTACACAGAAAACATCCGCCATTGTACCATTATGACTTTTGACATGTTTTCAAGTGCTGCTAGCTAACATTATGTTCTACACATACAGGACAAAACAGGAGGTCCCTTATTGCCAGGTATACTGCTATAATAATACATAACGGACTTTTTGTTTTTACTTTTTTGAGAAGTTAAACACCATTGTGCATCCCACAGGTCTGCATTTGAGTTGGTTTACAACAGTATCTACCTTGATTTAACGGACCCAAGACTTCTGAGCTGGTATCTCAGCTTATCTTCAGAGGACAGAAGTATTATACTAGGTAAGGACTATTTCTCGCTGGAGTGAAGAAAAACATCTACTTATATGATTGAATTATTATAGCTGAGCATACCATTTATTTTCTTTATTATCTGTAGGTAAAATAGTTAATATAAATAAGTGATTTTTAATGTGATCACTCTTTCTAGCAATAATAAATCACCAGGGGCTTAGGGAATTGGCTAATATTGGCACACTTGTGTAGTCAGTCAGAGGTGTGTGTGCATATATTATTAAAATCCAGTTGCCTTTACCTAATGCTAAATACCTGACATATTCAGTTACTTTTACTATAAGTTGAACATGCCTAAATGGTGATGTACACAATTGAATGTTTTGTTACAACTGGTAGCTAGTGAACCACATGTGCCTGAGAGCAAATGTTTGAATGACTTAAGTAGATCAGTCTGGCACTGCTCACATTCTTATACATTTCCTGACTCATTTATCAGATTTGGCACGAGTGTGATGATGTTTGATACAGGGCGTCCACTAATGATTTTTTATGTCAAGCATTGGTTTCTACCCATGTAGAACTTACTAGATCAGTTTTAAGAGAAACACCTGAAAGCATTATGAACCACTCGCTGTAGAAGGCTGCACTGCCCCAGTACAATGGGAGTTTTTGTTTTGTTTTTTTTGTAATTTTGCAGAAATGCGTTATGTATTCCATGTTATGCCTGTGTCATATGTGTATAGGGCACATATGTTCTAACAGTTTTTATATGAATTATCACATACTGCACACTTTCTTTATGCATATTTCAGATCACAGCTACTCAGCATGCCTTTACCACAGATTTTACTTCAGTTGTCAGCGAACTGGCCAGAGATGGCTGGCTTTGGTGTTCTACAACCTATTATGAGTCAGCTGTGGCATATATAGCTGTGTTATTATTTTCAAGCTAAAAATAGTTCTTTTTATTTTGTGGAATTTAATATGGTCAGAATCATCACTAGAACATATGACAATGGACTTTGTAATTGTTAGATTTAAAATAAATAAAATCTACCTACCAAGTTCTCATTTTGAGTAGAATAAACAATACTCTTAAAGCCTTAATTGATCCAAAAGAAGTATTCCCATATTTTTTACAGGATTTTTGAGTTTAATTACTCGCTGAAATCCCCACAGGATGAAGGCAGAAACGTCCTCTTGAGAGATACCAACAAAGAACTATCATTACTGAAGGACCCGGTCAGAATGGTCTCTTAATGTATAAAATAAATCCAGGAATCTAAGTGACCTGCTTTTGAAATGTGTACATTACATTACGTACATAAACTAATCAACAAATGTAAAACAATTGCTTTTTATTTGTTTTATTTCACACATTAAAATTAATGGTATGTTGACTCAGGTATTTGTATCTCTTTATCAGTCTTCATTATAGTTCTATCATGTAGGTATCAGGTTGTAGTTGTCCCCTCCTAAGATGGAGAAGAGTTTGGTAACAACTCTCTCTGTAGTAGTTGTTCCATTGTACATCTGTCATTTGCATCCAGAGGCATTTTGGTGTCTGCCCTTATTGACGCCCCTTGGAAATAAAACAAAAAGCAAGGAAATTGGTAGGCTATAGTTGGCAGTCAATTATGATTTAGTAGGCTATGTGTCAGTATAACAATGAATATTTTGTTTTATCCTAGATGAAGGAGGGTTACACTACTTTTTGAAAAAACATCCTTTCCTAGAGATGACAAGACACCATGTTTATGTGAAAAGTAAGTGTTTTAACATGATTTGACACTTTACCATAGAACACATGGCAATTTATGTGTTATGTGATGAATGTACATCTAAAACCAATGCAGATGGCATCAGGACAAACAACCCAAGTATGACGCGCATAATGCACCAGTACCTGTAAGTCTCGTAGGAAATGCAGTAAAATTTCACATTAAATGAATTGTGTTTTTAACACATTTCTTATTTAAAATAATGATTTGGTGTTGAAACTCTATTTTCCTCTCAGATCTGAGATGCCAGGATCAAAGAAGTGCAAATGTGGTAATTAGAAATGAAATTAAAAATACATTCATATAGATGTTATTGAGAAAAATGTTACTGACAATGAAACTTAAAGTCAAGATTTAGTAGACCTTATTAACACAACAAAATAAGGTATTTTGTTTTTTACAATGCATGGAAGAAACATACCTTTATAATTGTAGGCACAGAGAATCTTTTCCACGATGAGATGGAGAGTCTAACTTTGGTTGATGGTAGCAACAACAACGACAGTGTTTACAACCAGCAGGACATTGTCCATTCAGCACACAGCAGCTCAGTCACACTGAAAGCAGATCATCAAGAGGCACCTCAAGTGAGAGATCTTTTGTACACTATTAACCTGATGATGCTATAATGCTTTTTAAGTTCAAAAAGAGGAACAATAATATGTTTTTCCTCACCACTGTCCTAGCTGAGTGAACAATTGTGGCAGATGGCCAACAGTAGCAGCAGTGCTGTGGTTTTCAATGATCCAAGATCCTTGGCAAACCTCTCTCTGGATATGGAGCTGGAAAGATATAAGAAGGAAAACCCTGAACTGACTCCTGTGAAGCAAGGCCAAAGTGCTCACATCTCAGACACTGGAATAAGTCCACTGAAGTAAGCATGTGTCATATGGTTGACATACTTATTTAATTCTTGCAATGAATACCCAACCAGATTCATTTAATTTTTTGTACTGTATTTGTGATAACCATTACTGAGACATTCTAAGATGTATTTCTGATTAATCACTTTAAAAATTAATCTATGTGTTTCAATCAAAGCCAACCACATTTTTCTACAAAAAATTTTTCATTTGATTAAATTGAATGTAAAATTACATTGATAGTGAGCAACATTGTTTGACATCACAGGGCAGAGCAGTCGGCAATCAAAAAAGAGTTGTCATCTGAGTGCTGCAATCTTGGTAATATTCACTTGGATGATACAGAGGGTAACGACAAGACCATTTTCAAGACTGTGAAGTGTGGAGAGGAAACTATGTCAACCTCAAATGGGGACCCTGACAGCTGTCATAACATGCATGACGACAAGAGTATTGTACTGTTGGTTGCTGCAAACAGTCCACACCCAAATATCACAAGAGGTCATTCTGATGAAGGTGCCAGTGAAAATGGAACTCCTGCAGCCTGGAAAACTGATCAGCCTCTTATCCAGAAAACCACTGTGGAGAAGTCCACCTCTCCCATGCCCTGTGTTCCTACCTGTGATGTTATGGTTGGCACTGAGCTGGCAATCTGCTCATCAGCTTTTACCCAAACTCAAAATCCAGCAACAGCTGATAAGCATCTTATTACAGAACTCCATCTGTCAGATTTGGATTATCTTGCTGAGGTAAGTTTCAAAACGATCTGTCATTAACTGCAGCCAAATGAATATATTAAAGCAGACTCTTCTTACTTTGTTAGGAATTTATCAAACTCAAAACTGAAAGAGAGGAACTGGAAAAAGGAAAATTGAGAAGGTGATATATCAGATATTCTTACATTTAAATTGAAGTGTTTTTTCCCAATGAACTAGTTTAAATCAAAGTATATATTGTTTTGGATTTGGGTTTATTCAGTTCAGGCTGTAAATCGAGAACAAAATGTGACCATGTCCAGCGTGCCCAGCAAGCAGAGCTCAGTCTCTTGGCCCTGCAGTATAGGCTTTGCAGACAACATTGTTTGAAAGACCAGCCCCTCTCAGTGCAGAAAGATATTGATCGTCACAGGTCAGTATTTTCCTCTTCCTGTTCGCGCTTTTGTGGTGCCCAAGATTTGTCAAACTCTGCTGGATCACATTGTTCCAGGAGATATTTACATTACACCAAACACTAAAAAGAGGGCAGCAGTTTCAGGCAGCTTGTGTTTAGTTTTATATTTACTCCTCCGTCTTTAGTCCCGAATCCCCTCCTGCAAACATTGTGAGTGTCCTGAAAATGCTGGAATCTGACTATAACCAGATGCGAGAGAAGATCCAGGCTGGGATTCCTCTTGATGATCTTAAGCCACTATCAGTTGACTGTGCACAGATAACTGGAGCTCGTGTGCCTACACAAGTAAGTTCCATCATAGAAATACAACAATGTAAAACATGTCATCTTAAAATATTTATTTCCCCATGCCTCTTGAAGGTATTATTTTTGGTTTTGTTTGTTAACACTATCAGCAAACCTATAGATTCAATTTATACCAAATTGGGTTTATAGATTGCTAGTGACCCAGAATACATTTGATTACATTTTGGGAAAGGTAGGTCAAAATTCAGATTCCCCCCCCCCCACTTACTTATAATGGTAGAAATTTCAAATGTTTGTAGTAGCAAAACTATTGATTGAATTCATACCAAATTGGCTTAATAGATTGCCAGTGAACCAGAGTAGATGTGATTACATTTTGGGAAAAGTAGCTCAAAGTTAAAATTTTTTGTGATCTTTTTTTCCCCCTTCCATTTACTTATAATAGTCAAAATTTCAAATGTCTATAAAAACATCAATTCAATTCTGTTTCAATTTATTTCAAACTTGGCACATATATAGAGGCAACTGATATGCTGACACATGCTCAGACATGATTGACATCTGGATTGGTGCCAAAATAACGTACAATATGTGCGAGGGGTGGTGTTTGTTGTGCATGGCACCACTTGTTATTAGATTTAATGGTGTGAGTTAAATATGTTCTCACTATTTAGACAACTGGTGACATGCTGAGAGATTCTGCATCTGGGTATGTTTGCACATACACTTTGTGCTTTGGCTATTTGACATAATTCAATTTCAGAAGTTTATTGATTTTGAACAATGACTTTCTGGATTCTATGCTCTTGTATATCCTGATCCTAAGGAGCCTTCAGCAATCACAGAATAATACGTCAACTGAAGAACCTCAGTGTCCTCATGGTGAAAACAGCAAAGACTGCCAGGTACTTTTAACCTTAACTGAGGTATCTGAAAAAGTATGCATGATGCAGATAAGATTCTTGTGTTAAAACCTTGGTTTCCATCAATGTCTGTACCTTGGTTTTCTGCAGCTCCTTAAAACTTAAACTCCTAAAATGCAAAAATCTTTAGTTTAGGGTTTAAATTTGTATTCAACAAGAACTGTGCTGGTCATAGTGTAACAAAACAGACAAAAAAAAAAAGAAAAATTTCATGGAACCACTGTATGTCAATTCCAAATTAGCTGCTGTGTTACAATTTACTGGAGCGAAACCGTCAGAAAAACACACTGGAAAACGCTTGTGACCATTCAGTGTTTTTTCTGTATTCACATAGGGAGCATTAGTAAAGTCCAATATGGATGTGAACATTTTAATTGTAATGCTTTTAAAAATACTTAAATATGACTTGTTCCAATTTTCTGAAGCTTATTATCATCAGAGTGTTTTGTTAATTTTTTTTCCCCCAGAACAGTCAAATATACATGAATCAACTACAAGAGGACATCAGTAAATTGAGGGGAGCTGTCACACTTATCCCAAATGAAAGAGACACTGGTCATAATACACACAAGCCAAATGAAAGTCAATCAGGTGATCAAAAACACCTCTCCTTTAATTAAATGATAGGATTTGAAGTGCTTGACTAAGATGTGCTATTGTCTGGGAGCAGCAACACCATTCAAAGATTTGAGCACAAGTGAGGCCTGGTATGATGCTGAGGAAGAGCTTGAGTTTGCAGTCACTGCTGAGATGGAACAAAACAAAATAATGACTTCAAAACATGTCATTGATGGTAAGCAGTCAATTGCAAATCTTCATAACACATCATATATTATTTTGGATCAAATCCTTAGTGGTGAATTTAATGTAACCACAGAATATGGGACTGGTGAGAAGAAGACGAGTTCATTGTGTGATTCTGGTCTACCCAGTAATGTCTCTGAGGTGAGTGTTCATTTCTGCTCGGTATGCATGCATGGTACATTTTAGCTATACTTCTCAGAGGACCTAGATGATTAAATACAGCCTAATACCAGTCATCCATAGTAAAGCAACGGTCATCATTAATGGGTCATTTTATACAAACTCATTTCTACCTCCCAGTTCATGTTGTTTTATATTTAAAAAAAAGATTATATGAAAAGATTTTAAAGTTAAACTCCAAGTACTAATTAAGGCAAATCATTTTTTTTTTTACTGAAATAGCCTCTGAGCTGAAAAAACAAACCTTTTTTGCTGAGTATTTTCTAAGGCTTTGTTTTTCTTAGATTATGTACATTTGTAGTAGAGCATTTAGATTTTGTAAATTCCCATGAATTTGATACAAGTTTGTGCTGCTTCTTTTTTTTTTTTTTTTTTTTGTTCAAGACAAATGCTGGATTCACTGTTTTAATTTTCATGCATTGTACCACTGTTGTCACCAGAGGGCAGTATAGGCCTTAAACAAGTCTTGATCTTGACTGGGCTGCTCTGATGCTGTGGTTGAACCCCTAAACGCCTGAATCAATTTACAATTGTGGAAAAAAAAAAATTGACTTGCATTTTTTCTTTCAAGTAGATAGCATTTTGGTTGCATTTTGGAGGAGGAGGAGGAGGAGGGGTATATATGATGTGAATTTGTGACAATTAATTTCAAGGGGTTAAAAAGTACTGTGTGTCTGAGGCCCACATTTGTACTTTAGAGAATGATGCCAAGTAAGTTACTGCACTCACTCATGAGTTTATGCAACTGTGCTAAATCAAAGTTTTCATCTGTTGTCGAAGCAGCAACCCTTAATGTCCCAAGAGCAATTTCTTTCTCAAATCAAGACATCGAAACAAAAGTCTGTCTGTCTGTCTGATTTAGATTTGCCATAGTGGAAGAAAGTAGCCATCAGTCTGCTGAAGCTGCAGTAGGAGAGCTTAGTGGCTACAGAATGCATGGCCACACTTTATAAGTGATCAGCCAAGCTAGGGTACAACACATTGAAATAATATACTCAAACATCAATGAGGTGAGGATATGTCTCCATACAAAGAAAATGATGATGTGGGGGAAAAAAAAAAAAGAAATTGGATCTTCTGACCTGAGGCATGGACTCTATCTGACTCCCTCAAGGTGTACTGTGATATCTGGCACAAGGAGGAGATTAGCAGATAAGGAGCGAGTTGGCACCTCCATGGATCAGACGCGTTTGTCAGGCACATGGCACAGATATTCGATTGGACTGAGATCTGGTTGTCTTTCCATAGAGCACTTTCTTTAGGTGCTGAGTAACCATTGCAGAACAGAAATGCCCAACATCCCAGTCATCTAAAATTATCACACTTCATCTGTCAGGGGTTATGCTGCGACTGCTTGATGTAGACAGCAATCACACCCATAACTTTGTCCAGTCCAATATTTTTGTAGGACAATACACCATGCTTTAAAAAAAATTACTATTTAAGTAATTGATAAGATGTGGTGTGACTGCCAAATACTGTAAATTGCTACTAAGTGCAGTGGATCGAAATACTGTATGTAGTGTAATTAAATGAATATTTATACTGGAAAAGGTAGTGTTCTCTTTGAGATGTCAAAACTCAATGTTTTACAAAAATGGAAATAATAGGCTGCTTGCTACACAGATAAAGATATACTCTTGGGGTTTTTGTTGAATGATGAGGAACACTGGAATATTTTACCATAACAGTTTTAGTAAATTTGTTGTCCATCCTCTCCCCAGGGAATAACTCAGCTGCCACTCATCTCCAGCCTCAAACACAGGAAGGTTGTGAGCATCCCACCCATGGCTGACAGAACCTGTTTACCCCAGTGCAACAGCACCACGGTCAGCTTTGACATCCTGATGGCAAATCTGACACAGCGCCACCCAGATGTCGGGAAGCAGCAAATACTTGATGCTCTGTTGGAGCTGTGGGTCAAACACCAGGGTGTCCTCAGGGGGATGACCCTCAGGAGCATCGTAGAGATGACATCCGATATTCTGTCCAGGCCAGCAAGCACCACACCGGTATGAAGAGGCAGTACCTTACTATAGAAAGTTTGGTTTTCACATGTTTGTTGAGCCATAAATATTCAAAAAAGTGGGCCATTACATTATTTTAAAAACCTGAGTGATGTGACCTGGGCTTACTGTGAATATGTTGTTTAGTTTTGTTGTTTAAAACGTTACAAATCCCTGAGGAAAAATTGTTTAAGTTTTGGTAAAGAATATTACCTGTTTGTTTTTCAGACAGCCTGGTCTTTTTTATTGAGTGCAGTGATTTTGTATCTTGATAAGTTTGTGGTTTACAGATCAGTGGTTTCACAAAGTGCCTCCTGACAGTTATTTCTATTTTAAGGCAAGCTAGATTATATAAATGACTCAATTAATTTTATGGTTGTATACAAATGTGTAAGCATCAGCTTTGGTTGTATTTCATCTTATCTTTAAGTCTCATTGTTTTTATTGATGTCCGTTTTTTTTTGGTTTCAGTCTGAAGTCTTCATTGGATAATATTTTCCACAATATTTAATTTCAGATGCTGTATTTTCAGTTAAGAAGTAAAGGTCTTGCATAAACAATTGCTGCTGGATTGGGTGTTTATTTTGCACCAAATATGAAGCAAATATGATCCATTCCAGCTTTAGCCTCTACTGCAACACATCAGAGGTAAATATTGTGTTTTTACTCCGTAACATTTGTCTGACAGTTCTAGTTTACAGGTTGCAGTTTTTCCTCATCCTTCCATTTACATTTATGAATTAGGAACGCTCTACTTCTTAAGCAAAATGTTTTTAAAAATCTGCAAATGCATTGGTACAAATTAAATGTGACAGTTTCAAAGTTCATGCTAAGTTGTCTTTTTATAGATACTGATAAATGATTCTCAGGACGCTGATGGTACAAATATGATCTTATAGAATATAATGTTACTTGGGTGAAAAAATACTCTCATAAAAGTACAAGTACTGATTCAACTCCTTTACTTAAGTAAAAGTTAAAAAGGCCAACTTCTCAATTGTAATAAAGTATACAAGTAAAAAATAAAATTGCATTTTATACCATGAATGATGCAATACTTATTTAACCAAAATCATGTAGAGAATCATATAAGAATTTTCATGGGTACGGGCACAGGTAAAATTAAATGAAATGCAGATGGGGAGCAGGCAAGGAAGTGAAAAAAAAAAATCCTGGTTGAAAATAATTTTCTGGACATTTGATGATGATGATGATGATGATGATGATCATCATCATCTCATTTCACCATAGTTTTATTTTTGAAGTGAACTTCACCCTTTTTATATCGGGTGAAAGACATCATTGAGCAGCACAGATGAGAGATTTCTGGATGGTGTGTGTTTTAGCCAAAAATAAAGACCTTAAAAGTGAGTTAGTGTGCAGACAATGGCTTTAATCAGGGGCAGCGGTGACAATCCCAGCTCCAGAAAGTAAAAGTCCTGCCATGTATTTCTTCCAACCATTCACTGAACGGCCCATTGTGATGAACAAAACTCCTCATCCAGGTAGATGAAGGGATAATCAGTGGAATCACCTGTGTTAAGTAAACAGGTAGAACCAATACATGGCAGGACTTTTACTTTATGGAGCTGGAATTGCCACCTCTGGTCAGGGGTT
This sequence comes from Ostorhinchus rueppellii, assembly GCA_030068375.1. Taxonomy (NCBI): domain Eukaryota; kingdom Metazoa; phylum Chordata; class Actinopteri; order Kurtiformes; family Apogonidae; genus Ostorhinchus; species Ostorhinchus rueppellii. The sequence goes on from JAQQZY010000015.1 coordinate 22,487,652, forward strand.
GGGTCCTTGGGTACTCAGTTTTGCAGGTATGGGCACAGTGTACTCCTCTCCTCCACTGATTTTTTTTTTTTTTTTTTTTCCGCCCTCTTAAGTGATGTATTTTATGTACTATCCTTTTAGTTTGAAAAAGTAACAAGCCTATTCTGAGACTGTAAATAGTGTAAAGTACAGGTGTTTATACAAAAATGCAGGGAGTAAAAGTAAAAAGTTACCAGAAAAAGAAATACTCAAAGTAAAAGATACATTAAAAAAACTACTTAAATCAAGTAATATAGTACTTATACTTAGTTACTTCCCACCTCAGATTACATCTCTCCTTTTTAAGGTTAATGTATATTGTGCACTGTCCCTGTGTAAATAAAGAAAAGAAAGAAAGATGCGGTGGAGCTGATGGAGGTGTTCCTTCCCAGACCACCACTAGGTGTCTGCACCGAGTGAACGCTTGACCTCCACTCCAAAAGGTGCCAACTGTACAAGCAGGCACCGAAGGGGTTAATGAAATCTGTGGTCGGGAATGGGCGGAGTCTCCTGCTGGGGCACAAACCGGCCAAACGAAGCAACAACACTAATCTGGACAAGAAAACCACCAGTGGACCCGGTGCGTGTACTGGTTAAACGCGTTCTGAGGGGTTTTTTTTTCTGCCTTTGTTGATACTTACGCAGAAGCGACAGTGAAACCGATGGAGAAGTTTGGAGAGAGCTGCGGTCAGATATGGGTGAAGTAGACGAGACGTGGAAGTCTGCAGAGGCGTCCAAACAGAGGCTCAACAGGACGGTGTGGAGCAATCCGTGGGTTTTTCCAAACAATGGAAAAGTGTCATCGATCCTTCATGATGAACCGAGAATAAGCGCGTGAGCAGAGCTGGGATGGTGTAAACACTGGGCACTGTGTTGGTTTGCACCCACCCAACGGACTAAATCCCACTAGCGGCTGGATGGTACCGTGAAAAAAAAAAAATCTGTCAAGTGCTAAAGGAGACACGAATCCAGAATTTCACGACTGCGAGTGACACCATGTGGAGCGCGGGGACGTGGATGTGGCGAGCGGCTCTGTGCTGCGTGATCCTGGAGGCATTCCTGCACACCACTCAGGGTAAGACAAAGCAAACGGGTGTGTTTTCAGATAAATTGACTTTTATCAGCCTGTTTCTGCAGCAGCAACACCCTCCACTGTGTGTCTGTCCGTGGAACCAGTGTCTGGATACACGCACTGATGGACTAGGAAACATGTGGCACAGAAAGCAGCAAAACACTTGGTTATGTTTGCAATTCCTTTCATCACAGCTGAGGAGGTGACACCAAGAGGCAGATGTTGCGTGTATTTTTATGATGAAACATGTCCATTTCAGGAATTCGTGGAAATGGTTTGACGGGATCCACAGATGCAGGTTGTGCACATCTCTGCAGGCCTTGATATCAAAGACAATGCCACTTATGAAAATATAAGCTTTGTGTGACATCAACACAGTAAATGGCACAAATAATTGCACGCGTATGATGCAGAAGCTGCCAACTGTATTATGATTGTCCTGGTTTTTAGACCGTTATTTCAGGTTGAAGCGTTGTGGCCGTGTTCCTCATGTACAGACAGGTGACAAATTAAAGGAAAAACCTGACTATGACAATGCCCCCGTCCACAGGGCTGCAACAACCACTGAACGGTGCAGGGTGGATGGAAATGATGTCAGTTATTGCAAAGAGTTTGAGAAACTTCACCACAGTCAAACACTCATGGAAGGTTTTGGATCATCATGTTAGACAGTGCTCTACACCACTGTCATCAAAACACCAAATGAGAGAACATGCCAAGCAGCACTGAAGCTGTACTGGTGATACTTATTGGACCAACACCTTATGAGATCCTTTATGTTGTTTTTTTCCTTTAATTCGTCACTTGTGTTTACTCTGTACTCACAGTGTGCCCTCAAACATCACCACAGGCTGAATCAACACCTTTAAGGCTTTAAGTGTTCTAGTTTCCCATGTTTGCTGCATTCAAGTATGTAATATGATCCAGAGGTTTCTTCTTATACTTTCACACTACATGCCCTAACATAGATGAATGTGATCACTTTCTTTCATCTTTCATTGTTGTTACTATCCTAGTGATATTTTCTCAAATCCTTTTCAGGTCTCAACATGTGTATGAGTGGCAGCACCACATCCTGTGAAGAATGCCTCCTCATTCACCCCAGTTGCGCCTGGTGCGCACAAGAGGTATAAACATTCCTGAAAGACCACATTACTGTTATTATTGATACAGTTTAATAGTGTTAAAGACTGGTACATTCATCTTGCATACACAGATTCCCTACAGTTTAGTGAAATAATTATCCTAGAGCACATGTGCTATCCTTTGTCATTTTCAGGAGGCATTAATTAAAGCTTTATGACTTTGTTTTTCAGGACTTTGGAAGAGGGCGTACTTTGACGTCACGGTGTGATTTTATTCAAAACCTGCAGAAGAGAGGCTGTGATATACAGTTCATTGAGTACCCCAAAAGTAGCATCTCTATTCTACAGAGCAGACCTCTCAGTTCTAAAGGGTCTGGGTGGACCCAGTATGACGTTGTCCAGATTATGCCTCAGCAGATTTCACTCAGCCTACGACCAGGTATGGTGCTGATGTAGTTGGTATCATGCATTGTACAAGAGAATTTCTTTTGTTGCAGGGATCCCTTGTAATTTTTATACAATATCTTTAAAAAAAAAAAAAAAATCAGCTCACAGATTCTTCTTTTTGCTCATATAGGAGACCAGACATGGTTTGGGCTGCAGGTGCGGCAGGTTGAAGACTACCCAGTGGATCTTTATTATCTAATGGACCTGTCTCTTTCCATGAAGGACGATCTGGACACCATCCGTAATTTGGGCACAAAGCTAGCCCAGGAAATGGGCAAACTCACCAGCAACTTCAGGCTCGGCTTTGGATCTTTTGTGGACAAAAACGTGTCCCCTTTCTCTTACACGGCACCGAAGTATCACGAGAATCCTTGCAATGGGTGGGTGATGTGAACACGGTTTTCACTTTGACTTCTCCCTGTAGAGACTCACTGACTATGTAGAGAATAGTATAGATGGGCCACTCTTTCCTGAAGTAAAGATGCTCACAGGAGATAAGAAATCCTGAAATAATAATTTACTCCAAGCCCTCATGTTCTATTTTTCAACATCCATAAATCATGTATAGTTTGATATCCTGCTGTTGCAAGAATTGGAGATTTTCATATTTGATGAACACAAAGTGAATAAGCACTTTTTCAAAATAGCCCCTCTCCTCTGGGGTGTTGATGTGGGGAAGTTGAAAGGAAGCAGAATAGATAACAGACTTCAAAAAAAAAAGAAAGGAAAAGCTGTGGCACACAATGTTTGCCCTGGGGGTGAGATAGCAGTGCACCATCGCGCATCACTACACATCTAGGTTATGGCGTGGGTTGTGTCCTCGTCATACACAGTGAGGGATACACGAAGGGTATATATAACAGCATGTGAACTCTGTATCTCATTGTACACTTTTAAAGCTCCTGTCAAATCAACATAAACAGTCAGTGATCCCCTTAGTGCTACTGCTTGACATTTTATTAATGCCAGGAATCAAGTCAGCACTGAGAACTGAGAAAACTCACAAGAACTCATCTATTCTATGAACTGCTACTACAATTTTCCTCGGGTGATTTTTTTTTTTTTTTAAATAATTTCAGAGGAAATAACATCTGTATCCTCTCTGTCACTCCACAGATACAAATCGTTCCCCAACTGTATCCCCACCTTCGGTTTTCGCCACATCCTTTCACTAACGGACAAAGTGGACCGTTTTAATGAGGAGGTGCAGAAGCAGATTGTATCTCGCAATCGAGATGCGCCGGAAGGTGGATTTGACGCTATCCTGCAGGCTGCTGTATGCAAGGTGACAAGTGTTCCTGATCGTTTTTCCTGACAGCTGATTTATATCTAATCATCCATCACTGCATGGTCTTATTTATCAGTGTTTGGATTTTCGGGTTCAGTTTTTTATTTGTTCCTTTCATGGATGTAAACGATAATAATACAATGTCTAAGTGAAACGCAAATTCATTATTTACACAAATCAACACTTTTCATGACAAGAAAGTAGCAATAAAAAGAATATAATTTCTGTGGAAGGTTCCTTCAGTTCATTTAGTTCAGACAGTGGAGGAAAGCTGCTGTGAAACCACTTAAAGTAGATGCCCCCCGTGACAGGCGTCTGGCCTATTTACTCGTTAATTAAAAGCACCAGGGGGGATAGACAGGAAGTGTAGTCTGGTGCAGCTGGTTAAACATGAGGACGAGTCACTCGCAGGTCCAGTCATATCCCTGTTTTCCTCTCCCAATTTAATTGTCTTCTACAGGAAGAGAATGTCTCCCTCCAAGTGGCTCCTGCCTTGTAATTTACTGGAGCTGTACTATTTCAAACACTGGGCTGGGTCTGTCCAAAGGCCTGATTGATCTGGGCTAGTCTACTTTCATTCAATGGGAGCCAGGTTAGCCCTTAGATGTGGATGTCTTTGAGAACAGGTATTCTTGCGTCCAGTATTAATATGTAATCACCATATTTTTTTGCTTAGAGAGGCGGTCCGACATTTGACCAACTAATGCCAGATGAAAGGAGCCAGTCTAGACAGAATGGATACATAGCCCAGAGGTGCACTCAGACTTTTTCTGACCCATGTTGTCCAGAAAACTGACAAAAGAAGCAATCTGTACAATAACTCAATGACTGTGGTGTAAGTGTTTTTTTTGACCAGCTCTGATTAGTTAATATAATGCTGGTACTAGAGCTGAACAATATATCGTTTGAGCATTGGCATTATGATGTACATGTGCGCAATATTCACATTGCAGGTCCTGCAGTGTAGTAGGCAAATTAACTCAATGTTCTCAACTAATTTCAACCTGTGTACTTGACACACTGCGCACAGCGATCCACCAAACACAATTGTTCTTAATCAATTTGTAGTGAGTCACTGGTAAAAACATTGAAAAACTGGCAATGAAGAAGAGAAAATCACCAAAAACGACGACCAAAAAAAAAAGCAACATCAGCTATCTGGAATTATTTCAACTACGAATAAGACGAATGACATTGAAATGCATGTTCTGTGTTGATGGTGCCTTGCAATTGTTGCCACAGCGAGAGGAGGCACAGCTAATTTGTTTGACCATTTACATCGGAACCACGCAGCTATTTCATATCACAATATACATCGATTATATATCGTAGATTCATTTTGTTACTTGCTGCAGCATTTAGTCAGACTAAAATAAATGCTGATTTTAAGTAATTTTAAATGAGAAAATATTGCATGTTTGTTTAGTTGAAATGGTTTAAAGTGACTTTTTGATACAAATATGACACTTTGTGTGGAACTACAGCACAGTTTCTGCTTTGAGAAATAATTGCCCACTTTTATCCAACAGGAGATGGTTCTGCGTCACACCTTTATCCAAAGCTCAGCTATCTCACACAGCATATTTTCTGTTTATATCAATGGCTTCTTCGTGAAAGAGGTTTCTGGTGGACTGATCCAGTGCTCTGTCAACTGTACAGAATAAATAACACAAAGGAATGACAAAAGCCCTCTGTGGTTAAAGTTGTATGGCACTTTACTGTCACGCATTAGTCAGCAGCTTGGTGGATACTGGCGCTGCCTCTGTCGGTTGTTTCCTTTTGATGATGGCCAGGCTCCATCCTGTTGTAGAAAAGTCTGGTGGTGTTGGTCAGGAGTTTTCAGTTGCATAATGCCTGCTAATAAAACCACAATAATCATTTAATTGTTTCAGTCATCTGCTTGCAACTACACTGGGTCAAATTATTTTTCCACATCATCCTCTCTTCAATTAAAAAGGAAAAAGCAGCGTTTACCCACATGTAGTTGTTCTGCTGAACCCCCCCCCCCCCCCCATGTATGTCCACAAGCTCTTGGGTGCTAGATTTATCCTTTTTATTTATTTTATGAACTTACTCTTATGTTTTATTGCACCCATTTTATGTACAGCACTTTGTGATTTTTATCTGAAAAGCGCCTTATAAATAAACTTTACTTACTAACTTTACATTGCACCTTAAAACAGATCATGATGCTGCTCATCATGTCACTATTATCACTTTATTTTGCTCATGTTGCTGCCATATATACACCACCTTAAACTGTTGCTGCTAATGCATATTTTGCAAGAATGTACAGATTCTGTGGTTTTATATTTATTCTAGTGGTTTTTGTTGTAGTTTTTAATCTATTCTATTCTTACTTATTGTCTGTTTGTTTTTTTTCTTAATTGTGTGCATTCAAGCTGCACAGTGAGACCAGGACTGTGTTTCATTCTGATCATGTCTGTGATTGAAAAACAATAAAGCTGAGTCGGGGGAAAAAAATGATAAAAATTACTCTTACTACCCAAGAGCACACAAAATAAAACATCTCTTTTCTTTCCTACAGTCGAAAATTGGATGGAGGAAGGAGGCCTACCACCTGCTGGTGTTTGCTACAGATGACGTCCCTCACCTGGCTCTGGATGGCAGATTGGGAGGTCTGGTTCACCCCCACGATGGACAGTGCCACCTGAATGAGAACAATGAGTACAGCGCTTCTAATAAGATGGTGAGAAGAAAAGGAAAAAGTGAAAATGCAGTGGTCGTACATGACAGTTTTATAGTTGAAGTGAAACGAGCCTTTATGTCCCCTAGAAACCTGAAACCTTGAATTAACCTTAAAAACCTGTAGGCAGTGAAGATTAAACAGGCACTTTTCTCAACATCCACCTACAAATGGCTGTAAGAATCCATTTATTTACTTGTTAAAATGACTGATAGAGTTCTCCGCTGTCTTGTTAGCTTGGTCTCTTACCCTTATATGGTTTCTGTGCCAACTTCCTGTTTTGTTTTGTTTTGTTTTTTCCAACTCTACTACGTTATAGAGCATTTTTTTTTTAAAGCTAATGTTGGATAAATTATTTTTTACCAACCACTATGCTGAAAAAAACTTGCCTTTTTTAAAGTTGGTCAAATCATGTTGTGTATTAATAGCAACAGCCCATGGTGGTCAACACTTCACACCTCAAACTCCCCCATTAAAACCGCAAAGGAGACTGTTTACCGTAAATACTGTGTTACAGGAGCAGGTTGTCACACAAGAGGGTAAAATATTTTACACTGACTTCACTGGCCCCCATTTTCAACAGTTTCTTTGCTGTTTTATTGATTCTTGTCACAAGAAGTACTTTTCCAACAGGGGTGCCAATCTGGAACCAATGGCTTTGGGATTTCATATTTAACCAGATGCATTACAAATGTACAAAGAAAGTCTTTCACTCATATTTTCAGACAGGATTTGTAGAAGCCAAGCACTAATAATATCAAAAATCATTAGTATCATGTGCATTCCATTGTGCTCCTACTTAGAATACATTTTTGTGTTTACATTGTTCAACATAAATCAGCAGCTTTCCTGATTTTTGTCATTCTTTCTCCTTCCTTCTATTACAGAGAGTTGTTTTGTCCTCAATACATGTTATACTTGCAATGAATATATATATATATTTATTTATTTATTTATTTATTTTTTTTTCTGTTCAAGGGACAAATTCTTCCTAATTTCTGTTATCAGAGCTGTGATATTTAAAATGTGCTTAATTCACCCTCTCCCACAATAATCCTTAACCCTTAAATACTCTGAAATTCTAAATTTAAACCTTGGTATGTTACTGGAGGACATAACAAGACTTAATTACTTTTGTGAATTTTAAAATTTTTTTTATTTTATTGTTATTTAGAAAATGAAGGTCAATGAAGTTACTGTATTAGGTTCCTTGCCCACAAGTGGCACCCAAAAAAATCCAAGAGGTCTATATTAAAAATATAAGAAAAACACATGTAAGGTGAAAGGAACATCTATTTTAGAACATCAGTTTTAGAACATTAGACCAACATAAGTGCTGATCCAGACCCTTGTCCACATCCACATGATCCCTTTGAACATCATTCCTTACATTAGTACCATTACTTCATCATTCCTTACCATAAAGTAATGGTACTAATGTATCTAACATAGCAGGTCCACTCACTGTTCATGCAGAGGTGAACTATACAGACCCTGCAGACCACATTGAACCTGAGATTGTTGCTGTCACGGTCTTGCAATGTATGCGGAAATGACCAGAAACAGTCACTTGCCCGATAAAGGGTTAAACGGCTTTCAAAAGGCCAGCTAAGTAATGTAAACACAGAACTGAGGTCACACAACTGTTGACACTCCTTAGTCAAGCACCCATATTGTCCTTTGCTGTTTCTCTGCAGGACTATCCCTCTCTGGCTCTTCTGGGGGAGAAACTGGCAGAAAATAACATCTTTCTCATCTTCGCTGTGACAAAGCGGCTGTATGTTATATATAAGGTACTTTAACTCATCTACTTTTCAGTCACTACTTAAGACAAGCACCTTTCTGTTCTGGAAAATATAAATAACTAATAGTGTCTGTGTTATTTCTTCTTTTAAAAGAACTTCACTGCTCTCATACCTGGAACTACAGTTGAAATCCTGGACCAGGACTCTAAGAATGTCATTCAGCTAATCATTGCAGCCTACAGTGTAAGTAAAGGAAATTATACTGTTATGATTGTCAGTGTGTGGAGTTTCCTGTTTGCATGTGCAGGGAGAGGGCTCAGCATCGACACAGGAGGATTTGTGAAGACAGATAAGAGGAGGGGGAGGAAAACAGAGGCAAATTCTTTAAAGTCTTCTCACTGTTGTGCCACAGTTAATGAGCCTCCAGCTGTCAGGGGTGCACACGAGCTGGATTTCTCATTTTTATGGTGAAGCTGGATTCACTCTGACGTCTTTCACAGGCCTGGAACACAACTACTTATTCAATTGTTTATAAGTGACTTGTAATTTATGGGTTAAAAAAAGTCTAAATGCTTGTTTTTGTTGTTTCAGTGTATAACCTTGATGGGAGGCAAAAAAAAAAAAAAAAAATTACCCTTCTTGGATTAATTATGACAGTTTATGCCCTTCGGTTGTTTTCAACATAATTTACTTTTTTTTTTTTTTTTTTTTTTTTTTTAACAAAGACTGAATACAAAGAACAATCCTTGAATCAGATGTAAACAAATGGCATTAGTCAGTGACAGGTTTAGTCTGTCCAACAGTACAAGGGCAGACCTTTTCTTTTTGTAGATGTAGCTCATGGGAACTTTTTATATAAATAAAGTAATTCACTGGGAACATGAGGTCTACACATGAAGTACCATTAGCTTTACAGACAGATACTATGTTTGATAAAATTTGCGTAGTCTTCATAGATATAATTTCATGCACAAAATATAGCAGAAGACAGTGCTCCTACTAAACTGATTCTATGGCTCAGGAAAATGATACTAAATGGAGCTGCGTGACTGATTACATGTTTTCTTCCAAAGTTTTTTTTTTTTTTTTTTTACTATTTGATGACTTGTTCATTTCTGTGAAGACTGGATTCTTTTTTTTAAATTCGTCATCTAAGATGGTCTAGTTTTGTAGTTTTTGGGAATATCAAAAAACTCATGTTGAGCAAGTCTTTAAACTTTAATGGCAGGTGTATTTTTTTTTTTTTTTTGCCTCGGACCAGAATTATGGGCTTTTGTTAAGGGCATCTTTCCCCTAGCTTGAAAATCTGAATCGGGCACAGTGTACAAACTTGACAGTAATGAGTTGAAAATGTCTTAATGATGCATTTACTTGAAATAATGCATCTAAATGCTGAATAATTTAAAGTAAAATAAAGTTAAGAGTATCCATGCAAAATGTGCTGTTTATACAACTGTTATCAAATAATCAGAAATCAGTGGAATGTTGATATGCGTGTAAACACCCAGTGTAATTTTCTCACTACAGTAAAAAGTTGAGTCTATGCCTCTTAAAACTGAGGAGCTGTGCTGTACGTAGTCAACCTTTCCCTAAAATGTTTCCCTGTGTGGGTGTTCAGATTTTTTCCTTTCCTTAGTGAGGAGGATTTGCATCTTATTTTGGCCTGTGGCAGCGTATCCTCTGTGGCAGAATCTTGTGTCAAATGCAGACTTGACACGCTCAATGTGTGGGAGTGGGCTTGAATGAAGAGCTTTGACTCGGGGTCTTATTAACATTCCAGCTGCCACATTATATCCACCAGGCCACGGATCTTAGCTCCATCAGCTTTGCCGAAACACTGAGAGGTTGCATTGTGTAACCAACAAATTTTCCCCCCAGAGTTTGACTGCTTGCTGTGATTGTCTTAAGAGTCAGAAGTGTAAGCATCTGTGAGAGAGCATTATCTGGGGCATGCTTTTCCATGTGCACAGAGTGTCAGTCTGATTTATCTCTGGCACAGTTACATGGCAGTAAAAGCACAGGAATGACTGTACTTTGGCCCTGCACATGTTTCACAGAGCCAGATGCAGCTGGCATTGTGAGCAGCTATGGTATTTCAAATCCACACATGCGCAACCTGCATTCAAGCACAGCTCTTGTGGTTGTGGTTAGATTTACTATAAAAATGTGCCTAACCAGGGCAATACATTCCCCATGTTTCGCTCTTTTCCACTCTGTTGCTCAAGAGGCATGAAAAGATAGACTGAGGTAGTTTCAATGTGAATCTCTGTGGGCAACAGCAGAGTAATCTGCCGTTATACTTTTAAGTGCACGATGACAACTATTACAGATGAACTCATTATTGCTGGGAAGCCTGGAAGAAGTTGGTTTACAATGGAACAGAAAAGACTCTGATTCACAAATAAATTCCATCTTGTGATCTTCTCAGAACATCCGCTCTAAAGTGGAGCTGACGGTGTGGGACCACCCAGAGGACCTCAGCCTTTCCTTCACCGCCACCTGTCAGGACGGACAGCCACTCCCAGGCCTCAGGAAGTGTGCCGACTTGAAGATAGGAGACACTGTGAGTTTCTAATGTTTTATGCATTCACTTAGCAATGAAATATTGTGAGTATTTTAGCAGCCTGGTTGTCTTTAGAGAGCTGTTTAATATTTTTACCTTATGAAAAATTTACCCTGTGTTTTTTAGATCTCTGGAAAAGTATTCTTGGTTGTCCTACGGATTTAAGTTTACCACATTTGCTGAAGGATCTTCCCAAAAAAAAAAAAAGGTTAAGCAATTTTTACCAAAGAGGTAGATTTAAAATAAATAAATAAATTGGTGTTCTTCTAAAGTTGGAGCAGTTATTCCCTGATGTTTTTTTTCTGCTCATGACCCAAATGATCATGAATTGCTGTAATGCCTACCCCTTTACTGACCCTCCTACCATCAAAATTGTGTTGAACGAATGCACTTCAATGATGGAATATCAGTGTACAGGAAGAAAACGTCAACATGTGCTAATATCATCGACATGGTAACACACCTAGAGACCAATTAAATTATACAGGTCACAAACAATGCAGTGAAACTGGACACACACATTTATTTTTATGTTAAAAATGATGTAAGGAAGGTAAATTATCTTGTTCTTGTGCCAGAACTTAAACTGTCAAATTCCCACCCTATTTTTTTGCTGTATTTGTTGAGTGCTACCATATTTTGTTACCGGGTTGAAAGTGCAATTCTGGCTGAAGTATGAAGTCATAGCTTTGGCTGAAGTCCTGCTCTTCTCAGAATGACATTCATCCACACCGTCAGCGACTAAAGAAAGTCCTTTGTAACTTAGCTGTCTTGTACAAACCCTGTTTGACCTTTTAGTCATCTGAATGAGGTCCTGTCTAATAAAATCAGATTAGGACGAGAGGGAGGAGGATGTATTTGACTCTCTTATTAGACACAGTTTTTTTCCCACCTTTTAATGACAAGTAGCTCATAGACCTCCCCTTCTAAAACCACTTTCCAGTGTTTTATATAGATTTATGCCTGTTAGTAAGTTACTTGCTTGAAACACTATTTTCAACTTTTAAATCATATTTACAAGCTCTAAACACCCCCCTCCCCCCCCAAGGACTCAAGTATTGTCAAGCAGTAATTCTTGGCAGAAATTGCTTTTCATTGGAGAGTATTCGTTCCTTCTTTTCCCTCTGGGTTGGATTGGGTCAACAGTGGATAGAGCTGTGGGAAACACTTCAAGTGTCACCCACAGCCCACTGTCCTAAGCAACATCTCACAAATCATACATTTGTCCAGTGGTAATGTTAAAGCTGGCTTCATCTTTCATCACAATAATCGAAGAGAAGGATATAATTATCACATTTTAAGTCATTGCTTCAGTGGCTTTTTTCTGCAGATGTTACTGTGTAGGGCTTTGGTGTCAGATTAGCCAACAGAACAATGGCTATTTCACTCAGACTCATCTCCAGTATCTAATTTTTCTATAGGACCATTACCACGTTAACAAAGCCTGCTTTTCCCTCTTCTCTTTTTGCAGTTTGAGCATGTTCTTTGAACAGTCGGCGGAGTTTGGGTGCTCTTTAGGCAGCACTTCAGTCTTTATTCCTCACTCAGTTTGGGAATGTGATTGTGTTGTTGTTGAATGTAGATGCAGGGTAGAACCAGAGAGGCGTAAAGAATCTGCATTAAAGGGTTGGAGTTGGTACCACAAATAGAGACTTGAGTGCTTTGCTGTTTTATTGTTGTCTTTAAGCTGAGAAGATCACTGCGCATGCTTGTGCTGCATAAGCTGTTCTGCTGTTGATCTGTTGGAAAGAATTGTTGTGATACTGGTTTTCCAGGTTACATCACAGTACGTTAGGAAAGCATATAGCACAAAGCCAGATCAGTAGGACCGGGCCCGGGTCAGGGTTGGCAGCCTTTGTCATCTAAAGAGTCTTTTTTTTTTTGGCCCAGAAGAAAAAAAATATTGATCTGGAACCACAAAAAAAGACCCCCCCCCCCCTCCATAGCTACTTCTGCATGTTGTATTTTATATATTTGCTTTAATAAATGCTCCAAACATTGCATTATTGTAAACTGTACACCTAAAATAAAGAAAAACGGGCACAAATGTTTGGCGTACACCAGCATGTGTAGGCTTGCGCTTTAATTTTGTATTTATGTATTGTTCTAGTTGTACAATATAAGAATGGCATTAGGTCTACAACAACAGCAAAATGTTGCAATGTTAAAGAATATTCCCATATATTTATGATGTTGTAGAGTGATTAAAGTACTCATTATAGATCAATAGGAATCTGAAAACAGTTGGATAAATAAATAGGTTATTCTTCTGATGGTGTCACTTAACCCTTTCATGCATAGTGGTCACTGCAGTGGATAGCTATTCTACAGCTGTTCTCTTGTATGTTCATGAATTTTGTTGTTTTAGTTCCGTATCAGCCAACACAGCGGACGCCTATGCATCATCCCATACACTGACATTCATACCATTAGTGTAACACTGCTGTTCTTGATAAACCTGATCTGTAGTAACATGTTTGAGTGTAAATCAATTGCTAATTGTTAATTTAGAGGGTTTTTTAAACATTTTTTTTCTTTTGACATATCTACATGAAGTGAGTCATAACTAGTGTTAGTTTGTTAAAATGTGAGAAAACGTAAGATTAGCAGCATTAAAACTGTTTTTATTGCATAGTTTTCACACAGTATGTTGGTAAATACATTGTTCTTTGCTTCAGCCAAGTGGACATTTTTGCACCTATGAAAAATAGGTTCATAATTTTTTAAATGCCTTAAACAGGACTAAAAACTCTCAGGAAAAAAAATCTGATTAAGGTTCCCATAATTCATGCATGAAAGGATGAAATGCATTCAATGGAAGCAACCATATAAGCCCATAATAGATATGTATGAACAAATCCATGTATGTAGTGAGGTCTTTATTAAAAAAAATTATACGTGAGTGTTCTCATGGGTCAGGATGTTGTTGAAGATGCATGTATTGTTGTTAAAAATGCATATGTTGTGTATTGTTCTCTGCATGGCCCCAGCACAGAGGACTTTTGTATTGTTGTGTCTCTGAAACAAAGCAAAAGCCAAAGGACTAACTTGATGGTAGTTTAATCACTTTGAGTTTTGCAGACCTCTCTCCTGTGATCACTTAATATTCTACGTAGGCTTCAATTAAGATTTGAGTTGAATCCTGGATCTTTTGAAAGTTCTAGCAAGGGGCTGCTCTAAACACGCCATCACACAGTGAGCTTTAGCATGGTGGATTTCTTCTTTCAAAGCCCCCTGCGCTCTTGTCTTGGCCACTTTATTTTCCTCTGAGTATTTTGGGATGGGAACTGGTTGTGGAGGAGCTGAAGGTGATTGAATAACGCCAGTGAATGCCAGGGGGCTTTCTAAAGACCTTGGGTGATGGGCCTTGCTCATGTCTTTTATCCTCTGCTGTGAATGGAGATGGAGGGGAGCAGTGCTGGATGCTGTATGCCAGGCTTCCCAGTCCTCACTGAGGATATGACCCAGGTGTCAGTCACTGTGTCTGTGCTTGCCATCGAGCCTCATTCTGCATGCCAATGACCTCACACAATAGTAGGCAGGAGGAGGCCTGTGAAACGGCGAGGCGTGAAAGAAATAAACTGGCAGGAAGAGGAATGTTAGCTGGAGTGTAGGTAGTTAAGCTGGGAGCCCTTTCACTGTAACACCACAAGAGATGTACGTCTGCTGAATAAACTCATCCATATGAATGAAGCCAAGTCTGTGTTCCATACCATAGGTCAGTGTTAAAAGAATTTTGTTCAAACAAACCAGATCCATTAGAATGAGAGTTTAGTCCTACTTAATTGAATTTCAGGCAGTCATAAGAATTACATTGTGCAGAGAAAAGTTTCCCTAGTAACTGGTTTCGGGATGATATTTGAGACAATGATCGCAGTGTTTTTCCATATAATATTTAATGAAACACTATGTAGCATGTAAGACGAGACAAAACAAGTCAAGACAAGACTTAGCTAAAGGCATCGGGTTACATGACATGATTAGCACATAGCAGCAAAGCAAACGTTCAGTACATACAACAGAATATAGAAAAGTGTGTGTTTTGGAGGAAGTGCAGTCTATTCTGATGGGTGAGATTCCTGTTTGTATGAGTATATA
>JAQQZY010000015.1:22543630-22555216 GCA_030068375.1 Ostorhinchus rueppellii
ATGGGAGAGTGATTGTTTGTCTCTATATGTCAGCCCTGTGATGAACTGGCGACTTGTCCAGGGTGTACCCCGCCTTCACCGTAAGTAGCTGGGATAGGCTCCATGTGACCCTAGTGAGGATAAAGCGGATATAGAAAATGAATGAAAATATAACAGTAATACATGAAGAAATGTTAAAATAATTGCACATAAACCATAATCGCACTAAAATATTTTTCTCGAGAAAAGGAACTCACAATTTGTTGTTCTGTGTTTGGCCAGAAAATACTGCAGCACTTGGTACAAAAGAGTCGTAAGATGTTAAAATTAAAACTGAACTTTGAGGGGACTATGGGGGTCAGTCAGCAGTGAGTTCTCCAATGTGGGATCCACATTTTCAATACAGGTATAGAAAGTTGTCTGAATTTTGATCACTTGAAATGTATTGAACTAAAACACCACTTGTTGCTAATACTAATAGTTAGCACATAGCTAGCTAGCATAGTTAGCAATAGTACAGTAAGTTGTAAATCACATAAAATCTTAACATGCTGGATAAATTTTAATTTTAGATTTGGAATCAGCTCACCTGGTTTAGGTAAAGTCGGGTATTGGTCTCAAAGTAGCAAAATCATTGTTGAGCAGTGTATGTACATTGGTATACGATATTGTGTATAAGTGTTAAGCCACATTATGGTGGTTTTTGTTTGGTTTGGACCACACATGCTTTTTTTTTTTTTTGTCTGTTGAAATACAATCTGGATAAATGGAATTAAAAACAAAACGGCCTCTATAAACTGAAGTAGAAGTCTTTAGCGTGACCTCCCTTCATACTATAACGTGTCTTTAATCATTTAATATGAGAGTTATTGTAGTAATTAAGTTTCGTTTAACGCACGTTAGACGTTTCTAACAGTTTCTGTTATTTCTTCTAAATTGTGACGAGTCTTTCCAAGCAATTTAGTTCAGTTTTTGTGCATCTTTTAAGACTGTATTTATATTCCCTGGATTTTCTTGTTGTATCTGAAGAAAATAAACAAGAAATACATGTCTGCTCATTTCACCCCTGCAAAAACAACAATCCAATCCAACTTTATTTATAAAGCACTTTAAAACAACCACAGTGCTGTACAGAACACTAGAAACACAATACAACTTGACCCTCCTGTTGGCCTCATATTCGGTATACAATTCCGGGTCAAAATGACCCACCTTCATTAAATCCCCAGTACAGTATAGTATACTAGCTTCATTGAATTTGAAACGCCAAATCTTACTTTGCTTGAAGAAACCACAAATCCACAAAGGGCCAATATTGTTCCATTTGGGTCAGATCAAAGGCAGTGCAGTCTCCAAGAAGACCGCCTGTCTTGTGTTGTTTATGTCTGATACTGATTGATCGGAGACGGAACTAAAACATTCTCACATGTAACTAACTCTGTGACTGTGATTTCAACTCAGTTTGACTGTCAGGTCATCTTGACCCCAGACAATCTTTGTACCTTTGTTTGTACAGATTACATGGAAATGTGAATAAAGGCAACAATTCACTTTTTCTCATTTTGGGGTCAATCTAGGAAAAGTCATCAAATTTCAAGTTGAAAAAATATTGTTCCGGAGAATTTTTTTTGGTTTTTAACACAGTGGCAGGGCATTTTGACCAGAGGACAACAGGAGGGTTAATAAAAGCATAAAAAATTAAAATCAAATAAATAAAACAAGTTAAAATGTAAAACAGAACAAAATATCAATATTGCGTGAATTTAAGGCAAAAGATAAACAAAGCTAAAGGTGACCTGAGACTTTTACACGGTATATTGAAAACTCCTGCTGCTCTGGTGTCTGTGTTTTTGATCATATGGCAGGTGTGTGTCCAGGCCTTTCACAGCTCCACAGACATGTTTACCTCATACAGAAGATAGCAGCAGGTCCTACGTCCTAAACATCTGATCACTCTTTTGTCCAATACTTTGTCTCTAACCAACTGTTTAAAATTCCTGGGGGTTTGTTTTCCAACAATGCAGACAGTCCCACTGTGTTTACTATAAGTACTTCTCTCTCTGAAGGTTTTAACATCCATCGCAGTGTGGTGGAAAACTGTCAGGCAGTGTTTAGGAATGTATTAATAACTATACAGTGATTTATAGTCATAATGGCTCTGTGATGCCATGCTGCTACACAGAGGAGATGGGGGGTGATGGCTCTTATTCCACTTATAAAGACACTTATAAAGACTATTATAAGACCTTTCCATATTGGCCCAGCATGGCTCTGGCCCAGATCTGACGTGTTTCATTGCATTCCCCACTAGTTCAGCCATCTGACTGGCCTTAATGGACTCCACATGTACATTCCGGATACTTTGTGCATGAAACAGAGGAAGAGGGGCTGATGGGGGATGAGCGTAGGGAGGGGTGGACCGGGGCAGTGTGACCTCACCCTCCCTCATGAGCCGTGGACTCCTTTTGGATGAAGATTGACTGAAAACAAGGGCACCCAGAATATCCGTGTCTCAATCAGGGAATGCATTTTGTACACATAGCTGTGATTTCACGGCACAGACATTTAGAGTATGTGGCAAATGTTCAGTGTTTTGTCTTTCCCTTGAGGGTGAGATGAATTTTTCATCATCTTTTCCTCTTTTTTTTATCTTTTTTTCCCACTGAATCTGCAGCCAAATCATCTTTAGCTGCAGTGATAATAATGAACCTCCTCCAAACACAGTTACCAGGCAGGTTTAGATAGGAAAGGAGGTAATAACATTAACAAATGAAGATAAGCAGATGTCCAGCATTTGCTTAAGACACTTTTTTTTTTTTTGTTTTGTTTTTTTGTTTTTTTGTAATTTTGTGTTGTAATTTATTATCATGTAAGACAATGGTGTTAGCGCCTTTTCTTAAGGCTGTTGTGATTAAGAGCGTGTATAAAGAAATAAATTCAAGATGGCTCTGGCTGATCTGTCATAAGGATGGTATTCAGAAAGATTTAGTATCATCTCTTGTGGGTTTTTTTAACTGATTGAAACTCGGCGTGTTTTTCTCTCTTGCTTTTCCTTCTTCCAGTTACTGAGGACCCGGGCGCTGTGCTTTGTCTCTATAAGACAGACAATGATTGTGTCATGAAGTTCACATATTCTGAGCACGCCAGCGGACAATCCATCCTCACAGCTCTGAAAGAGCCAGGTCAGTACACCAAGCAACAACAAATTAGCTGTGCTTCTGATCGTGTTCCTCCACCACATTGATTTTTGGGACAGAAATTCACTTGGAATTATTGCGATGGTACATAAATCAACAAAAGGAACAATTTGTCCGTAACCTAACCTCAGATGTCTTTTCCATACTGGCCAATAACTGTGAACCTGTAAGTTCAGTGCTGGCTCCTGTTTTAGACTGAAAACTAGCTCTACAGAAAGTTAAAAGTATATTCTGTGGATCCATTTCAGACTATAAAATAAGCATTAGCATTATAGCAAATCCATAAACATGCACAGATGTAATGGAAGAAAATAATTTAGTCAAGCGTTTAATAACTTTGGGCATTGTTTACAAGACCATTGCACTTGCTTTTAGCCATCTGCTACTAACATATGTCACTACATACAGTTTCACTATTTTTAGCTATTTACATTTTTAATATAAGTCTGTAAATTGTTTAAACATTACTCTGTCTGGACTCATTGGACTGATATGCATTATCAGTTTCTGTGTTTGTCTTTTTTATATCCATCACGTTCATTATGTCTACTTAGTAAATGTATTATTTTTTAGTATCTGCCTTTTATGCTGCTTTCTAAACTTGTCTGAAAAAAAGAAACAAAAAAATAATACATTTATGTCTTTATTGTTTTGTATCAGCCTTTTATGCTGCCTTATAGACAGGTTATCATTGTAATGAGAAGTGGTTCTGAATTGACTAATAAATAACATTGTGCACATCTGTGGCTGTTATTGGATACTAAAAAAGACATTTGATTAAAATGTAATTTAAAGCTACATGCATTTATCAATAATTAAAGCATGTCTTTTTGATCTTTATAAATGTCCAGAAATCAGTAAGATGATCATTGACATGAGTCATTCAAAACCCTTTTAACCAACATGTTGAAAGCATGTAAAAGTTAAATAGCTCTTAAGCAGAGAAACTGAAACACTAAAACCTGCTTTTTAGACAGATTTGTCATTATTAAAATCATCTAATTTTAAGAGAATATACTCCATATAACTTAAGATATTCCAGCTCATACAATTCTAAATAATGGTTTACATAATACCCCAGCAGATAAAGATTATTGTCCTTACTTCAAAAGCCTAAACATTAGCAAAATATTGTCTTAAGATCATCTTGCAAGAACCACAATTTGCTTGAAGTTTAGTGTTTCATTGGCTGGAGTTTTGTTGTTTTAAAATTTTTTTTTTTTACTTTTAATTTTTAATAGATCTGTTTTTGCAGCGTATTTTCCAAATATGTAATATGCAAGTGCATATTTCATATAAGAAGCTAAATGTACCTAAATGATAAAAAGCATCAACTAATAATTACAAACTAACAAAAATAATATAGATTCATAAATAAACTGCTGAAATGGATTCCACTGATAATATGAGGATTATGATGGTTTTGTAGGAAAAATAACAATAACAATAATAATAATAATAATAGTTTCATTTCTGCATTGTGTCTTATTGTTTGTCTTATCAGAGTGTGCAAGTGGGCCTGATGCCTTAACGGTGCTGCTGGCAGTGGTGGGCAGCATCCTCCTGGTGGGTGTGGTCCTACTGGCCGCCTGGAAGCTGGTCATCACCATTCATGATCGGCGAGAGTTTGCACGCTTTCAGAACGCACGTTCACGAGCCCGATATGAAATGGTAAGGACACACCTGTGGCCAAATTACAGCGGCGGAAAACATTTTTTGGATACCACATGTATTTCTGATCTATTACATTAAGAACAAGAGCACTCAGTGAGCGCAAACCTCCGCCAAGGTTATGACATAACGTCAAAACCGCTATCCGGATCGTGAACAAAAGTGAATGGGAACGTCCTTGGGTGATTCTCTATCACTGGTGAAAATTTCAAGAAAATCCGTCCAGTAGTTTTTCTGTAAAGTTGCTAACACAGACAGACGGACAAATAAACGCCAGCAAAAGCATAACCTCCTTGGCGGAGGTAATCACTTGCAAGTCATTGAACTCTAAGTATTGTTCCATTCTTGAAACCTACACACTCCGTTCTGCACATGCTCTGTTCTGTCGAGGTCAAAACTGGATCTTGCAGCAAAATAATGAAACACACCCAGGGCACGACATGATGAAACTGTGAAGAATTTAGTTTGGTTATTTTTTTCTTGTTAACAATAAACCAAAAAAGAAATCATTTACATTTGTTTGCATCTGATGCAGCCACATATTTTCAAAAACAAAAAGGTTTTTTTCCTGGAAATATTACATGATAATATTTGACATTTTTAGGGGTGTCCAAAAATTTTTTCCACTTTAGTGTTGTTTTTTTTTTTTTTAAATTTAATAGTTATTTCTTTAGTTGGTACAGTTCCAACTGTCCTCTTGTATTATTAATACAACCCAAGTTGTCAGTAACAGTAAAACATTTAATGGTAAAGTAGAAATACTCCATGCATATATGAAAACTTTGAAGTTGATTTATTAGTCCTTCCTCATGATGACAGATTAACAGAATACCCTGATCTGATGGTGTGAGTCAACTGGTATGGACTAACTGTAGATTATTTTGTCATTCTTCCAGGCCTCCAACCCTCTGTACAAGCAGCCCGTCTCTTCACATTTTGTAGAAACTGATTTCAACATGTATGGGAAGTCGTACAACGGAGGGCTCCACTGATCCCTCAGCACAGGGCGCGGCAGGACCGGTCCAAATAACAGATCGAGGTGGACGTTGGACTGAACACCCTCATCCCTCTGCATGGTCCACCACTGAAAACACAAGTCAAATGAACTCAACTGAGTGTGAGGGGAAGTCTGTGGCCTTTTTATTGTTTCAGAGGAGATTCAAGCCTACCACAGAGTACAGAAGTGATTTCTTAATCTTCGTTTGCGTTTCTCGCTGACGGCAGAGGACGCCAGCAGAGAAGAAACAAAGCAGGAACTGTATCTGAGAGAGGGCTGGAGGGGGAGCTTTAGCAGCGAGTTTGTCTATGGTTACACAACACGAACAAACTCAAAACATAACTTCCACCACATAAAAACCACCTTTCATTCTTTGTACAGAGCAGGGCAAAGCATTGGCTTATATTTGTATATTTTTATAAACACTAAAATGCCTTTTCTAGCGAAAACCATGAATCCAACAGGATCTTTCTAAAAAGGTTTAATGTCACTCAGCAACAGATCATGTAAGATTCACAGGATTATGTATTAAAAAGCACATTCTGCAGAAGGTGGCTGTCATGACAGTGTGGTACTACTAACATTTACTAAGCAATAGAACTTTCATTTTGCACAGAAAATAGTAAGAGTTGAAACTCGTAAAGATTAAAGACTTCTTTAATGTTGTGTGGATGTGTGTTACAGTATGCTCCAGGTGCACGCTTCTTTAAATCGGATTTGCAGGGTGCTGTTTTACCCCTCCGAACGCTGATCCCTGAACAGATAAAGCTGGCCTTGTTCTATTTTTTTGTCACTGTCAACAAATTCTTGCAAAGCATCTAACATTTTGTTTTCAGTTTTCCAAAAGGGAGGATTTGCTGCTTTTCTGATTAAAATTATTGCATTATTATTGTTTTGGTGCTGAACTGTTGCACTGGTACTTGTGTGTAATTTACTGCTCTAATTTACGGTGTGTAGCATTGGTTATGAAAGAAAGTCCTGCCCCTTCCTGTTTTACCCCTTGGACTCTTATTTAGACAACTAATATACTGACTTCTGCTTAATTATGCCATCATTCATGCAATTTGATGTCAATTTAAAAGATAGGTTTACAAGTTAAAGTTAAAACTGCAAAAGTAGGACTATACAGCTTAAAGTCGCAGAAGAGGCATCTGTTCTAAGTCACTGAAAATGTCTCTGAAGCTTCAAAATGACCAGACATAAAGCTGCTTTAACTCCTTTTAGTACTTTTTCACCTCACTCTTGTAAAATGAGGTAAAATATGTCAAGGCAGCAGCCATTTAGATGTCAATGATGTGTATTGTATGTGCTGACGGATGCAGTCCACTGAGCCATTTCACACAAAACTAATGTATGTCACCGTCGTTACAACAAACTGTTTTTTTTTTGTTTGTTTTTTGGCTTGTAAACATACTTTTTAAACAGACAAACATATGTGGTAATGATGTCTTAATCCAATTCCAAACGTCCCTCTTGCCATTGACCAACTTCCCATGAAATTAGGTCCAATGGGACACGGCAGAAGGGGTGGAACTCGATAATGCAGCTGTATTAAGCTGCAAAAGGGCTCATTTTCTAGTTGGTTTCTGTTGAGGCCTGTAACTGAAACTGCAATATAAACCTGTGTAGGCTTGCACTATTCATATTTGGGATTATTGTGGACAAAATTGCGCTTGAAATTTTAGTCAGTTTGATTGGTTAGCATGCAAAATTTACAGATGATTTATTACTTTGAATTATATTGATGCTGTTTACACCCAGACTGGGAATCGAACCCAAATCACTGCGTTTGTGCAGCTTTAACCATGTGTAATATCCAGATCCCAGGGGCTTCAGTTCTGGAATGAAGGGACAATGCGTGAGAACAGACCAGCATAAATAAAGAGAAAAGTCACATTCTCAAGACATAAGGGAACATGTTTGATTGGTCCAAACCTCCATATATTATGGTTTTTTTTCTTCTTTTTCTTTTTTTTTTTAAAAATTGATAATGAAAAGTTAAAAATCCTACAAAAATCGCTTCAGTATGTCCAAATAACCACAATATTTTCCTAGTTGTTGCATATAGTTCAGCCATGTTTCTCCATTTTGTGTGAGATTTGTTGACAGTAAGAGAGAAATATTCAACCACCAGCCTTTGAACCTTAAACGTCTGCATCTAGAAATAAAGTGAATGCTAAATGTTGCACACAGTAGCTGCCTTAATGCAGAGTTCCTCTATTTACCAGCATTTTTGTGCAGTGCTAATGACAGGCTATATTATGAAGTTGCTATGACGTTTTGTCCACCCAGTCAACCGTGGGAGTGGGTGGAAACATCAACTGGCCTAGAAGGATGGTGACTTAACCATCTTAAATATCCCGTCACTTTTCCCACAGGAAGAGGCGGAGTCTTAACACATGAAACTGGGCAGTGACGAGGGGTCAGTGTGGGTGAGGGGAGGGTGATTAAAAAATGGAAACGACTTGTGCATGTGTGTGTTTTTGAGTGAATGTAAATAATATTACATAAGTACGTACAGTATGTACATACAGTGCCAAATGAAAGGAAATTGTTTTCTGTGGAGAGTCATTATTCTCCGAATGGTCACAAAAGTGTAAAATTATGTTTATTTGGGTGTTTATCAGCGTGTGCTCCAAACCACAGGAATTACAAACAATTTGAGCTCAAGCCACACAATTTTACAAATGGACCAAGTCACAACTTGAATAATATTCTGTGGACAGACTTTTAACTTCAGCTTCACAGATCTTTTTACTTTTGACTCTCAAAAATCTTCCCGTGCTGTTAGTCTTGCATTTATTTTCCTTCTATAAAGTAAAATAAATGTGGAGTTTTAACACAGGAAATGTAGCAGAGTCAGTTTGTGGCAGCAGGACAAAACCAGTAGAACACAGACTGGCTGATTATTAACAAATATCACACTAAATATTAGAAAAAGATTACATGCCAAACCATAACATGATCCTTAATATCAAGGCAAAACTATACCTAAATTATTTTATGGCTCTAACAGGAAATCTTTGATCAATTTAAAGCTGTCTAATGATGTTTATTTCCTGAGACTCGTAAGATGAAGAGTTCAACAAACTAATGTGAACTTCAGCCAAACTATGGAAGCACCAGTTGTGAAATTCTAGACCTTTTAGAGAGATTTCAAACCACATTTTGGCCAATACCTGACCCTGGTGTGGATGTTACTGGGTTTTATTTTCCTTTTACCTCTGCATCTCCACATCCCTACTAAAATAAAAACTTTTCCTAAAGTTGCCAATGTCACTTTATCATAAATCTATTAAGTGTGTGTTCATATTAAGGAACAATGAGCTGTTATCTTTCTTCAGAACATGTCTTTCCTGCTTTGAGACCATACCTGAATCCACTAAAACCTTTCACTGAACAGCACTTAAATGTATCGTACGTTCATGGATCTGCAAATGAAGCTAACCTGATCCATGCACACACATAAACAACCTGCAAATAAATGCAAGATAATGTTCAAACATCTAATATTTTAGATATAATACATGGAAGATCTGTGAAGTTGAACCTAAATAAAATAATATATTAATACATCTTTAAATTGATAGGTTAATATTTGTGAAATTGCTTTATGTGTTCAGATTGTTGCATACATTCATTTAATGCAACCTAATGGTAACATTTCTGATGATAATTCACTTGTGGATCACATGTTGCATTTTTGTGACCGTTCTGAGACTATTTTCTCTGAAATCATGAGTTGTGGTTTGTTTAGTATTTTTGGCACAGTTTATGAAAACCCACCAGCCCAGTTCTTTATATCCTATAACGTTAGTTGATCATCTCTCCTGTACAGTTGGGAACATTTTCACTTTGATGAACAGTCCACCTCCATTTGATGTTCTTGTAATACTTCACACAAAGCAACAACAATAAATTTGTTTATGTCCTTAAAAGAAAAAGTTGTGCTTGGATAAATGGAGTGTTGCATGTGGAGTGGGAGGAGCCTAAATCCCTCATACATAAGTTTGCCTTTGTGTATGTGTGTCACTTCAAAGCAGAGGAAAACATGTGTTTGAGCCACTAAACCACGGTCTTACATATGTGTGATCTTACAGTCAGGAGCGATGGTCTGATGAGTCGTCTGAGGCTGTAATTTATGCCCTCCTGGTCAGACCCCTCCCCAAAATGAACACAGAGATGCCTTTATGGCCACAGTAAATATAAGCAGTTTTAAATCCATGCAAGGCTTTGTAATTTTGACGCATCTGAACTGAAGTGAACTGTTAACACTGAAGAGTTCTTAGAGGATTACAGAAGGTTTACAAAGGGAAAAAAAAGTGGTTAACCCTTAAAGAGATCGAGCTATTTTTGTGTTGACTTCTAAATTATTATTTATTTCTACATTTAAGCTTTCCTAAGTGATTTATCAGCATTTATTGTAATATTATCCTCCGTATTTAGCAGTTTTCAGTGAAAATCTGCTATTTTTCTATATTTAATTTACTGAAAATGTTGATGTTCATTAAAGCTCTGATTAAATTCAACAGTTTAATCTATTGAAACAGACAAAACAGAACTTTTCAGCATAATATATCATTGACTGAACATAAAACACAAGCATCTACACCCAATGGCATTTGTCAAACTCTGTAGATTTTATTGCTGAATCAATGTTGCAGGAGATGACATTGTGTCCATGATGATAAAAAGCTGCAGAACTGCATTTTACCTGAATAACTTGCATGTATTGACAGGATTAGTGGTTCAACAGATAATAAAGCATCATAAATCAGTTAACGCTTTTGGTTGCCTGCAGCTGTTTAGATCTTTAAGGCTTAAAATATTCTTTTT
The DNA here is from genome assembly GCA_030068375.1 of Ostorhinchus rueppellii. Lineage (NCBI taxonomy): Eukaryota > Metazoa > Chordata > Actinopteri > Kurtiformes > Apogonidae > Ostorhinchus > Ostorhinchus rueppellii. Next base: position 22,554,311 of record JAQQZY010000015.1, read on the forward strand.
CACTTACTTTCTGAGAGGACTAATACTTGAGTTCATAAATAAAAAGATAAATTAGTGGTAGTTTTCAACATACACTGTAAAAAGCAACGTATAGAAGTTACCAAATAAATCTAAGGTAACAATTTGCATCCACTTTTTGGGGGGCACATTTAATTCCCTAATGTGGGTAGAAAGTAACTGAACTAAAAAGCAATGAAATACTAAAATAAATTAGGTTATATGTACCTCACATTTCTCACTCTTACTTATTAAAATCGGGTAAAATTAACTCTACTCTCTCTCCGCAGAGTTTAGTAGATACACAAAATACTATAGGTATCAATAATCATTTAATCAACCATAGATAGATAGATAGATAGATAGATAGATAGATAGATAGATAGATAGATAGATAGATAGATAGATAGATAGATAGGGATCCTTTGTATAAACAGTTCTTAAATAACTGGAGAAAAAAATATCCATTCAGGTTCGTTCAACAAAGCTAAACCTATTTAACACTATTAATCAAGATCAACACTGTGCTGTTGGGTTTGGAATGAACGGAGCAGAGTCTCATGACAAAACAAAAAAAAGCTTCCAAAAAGGGTGAAACACGCCATAACTCTTATTTAAAAAGAACAACACTTCTTATCAACTCAGAACACTGTAAATAACATTAAAACTGTCCCAACTAGTTTGTCCCAATGCATGCTGGGAAACTCCCCAAACATACCATCACAATATTATGGGGTAGATTTTACTATATTATTTGGAGCAGCAATTGTTACTGTTAAATAATAGGTGATATATGTAGAATTTAACCAATCATAATAGGTTTCACTGTGGCGTACAAAAAAATTGAATACTTTAGTACTTTCACTTAAATATCATGTTTAAAGAACACTTCAACTTTTACTCAAGTCA
>JAQQZY010000015.1:22561383-22578487 GCA_030068375.1 Ostorhinchus rueppellii
ACAAATGGCAGTTGATTTTGATAGACATATCAGCATTCAATCATTTCAAGTGGGCGCTCAAAATGATTGGATGTTGTCTTTTCAGTCCTGCCGGTCCCACAGGTGACTAAAACTTTTAATTTTTGTGTCAGAGCATTTAATTAATTGTTTGCAATCGGGGTGTGTAGGAGATTTTTAACAATATAGTAAAAAAAAAAAAATGCTCCAGGAAAACATCTCAGACCCCACCTTTAAGACGACACAAAGCAAAGGGTTGATGGTTAGATTTCACTGCTTGGCTCCACAACACAAACTGCTCCGAGTCATTCTGGGCAATAAACAGTGCAATAAATCCTCCTATGTATAATCTGTATACATGTCTATATATGGAATTATGTGTGTAGATATATGTATATCAGAGGTGGCAAAAGTACTCCCATTCTGTACTTAAGTAGAAGTACAATTACTTTGGTGAAAACATACTCTCATAAAAGTAAAAGTACTGATTCAACTCCTTTACTTAAGTAAAAGTTAAAAATTACAACTTCTCAATTGCAATAAAGTACAAAAGTAAAAAGTAAAACTGCATTTTTTGCCATGAATGATACAATATTAATTTAACTAAAATCATACAGAGAATCACATAATCATGTAACAGGTGGGTAACAGCAAGGAAGTGAAAAAAGATTAAAAGATTTATGGATGAAAACAATTTTCAGGACATTTAATGATGATGATCATCTAATTTCACTGGAGTTGTTTTATTTTGAAGTGAACTTCAGCTCTGTTTAAATACGGTTAAAGACGTCATTGAGCAGCACAGATGAGAGATTTCTTGATGGCGTGTGTTTAAGCCAAAAATAAAGCCTTAAAATTGAGTTAGTGAGTAGATAATGGCTTTAATCAGGGGTTCTCAGCTTTGCAGGTATGTTCACTGCCTGTACTCCTTCTCTCTCTTTTCCCTTTGTATTTATTGTATTTTCCGTACTGTCACGTGCTTTTAGTTTGAAAAAGCAACATGCCTATTCTGTGAATGTAACTAGTATAAAGTACAGATATTTATGCAAAAATGCAGGGAGTAAAAGTAAAAGTTGCCAGAAAAATAAATATTCAGGTAAAGTACAGATACCTAAAAAATCTACTTAAGTACAGTAGCGAAGTACTTCTACTTAGTTACTTACCACCAAAGGGTCAAGTCCGGCCCTAGTGATGACTTTGTAAAATGCTTGAATTAAATTAAGATTTTATTTAATTTTTGTTCTGGGACCACATACAGACCAATTCAATTTCAAGTGGGTCAAATTGGCAAAAATACTACCATAATATCCAATAAATACTCACAACTCTGTAAACATTTTCATGTATTTACACCGAAACAAAGTTTAATTTAGCAAAACATGTGAAGAATCTAAGGAAATACGAACATCCTGAAGTGTTTTAAGAGAAGTACAATTTTAACAATATTATTATCCGTTAGTGAATGTTTTGTGTATTTGTAGATCCACTGTGATCTGTAAATTATAATGTACCTGTAGATGATAAACTGAAGCAGAATAATTGTTAAAATTACACTTATTTTTTCAGTTTGTCCATATTATTCACATTGTTTTAAAGCATAGTTTGTAGATGTAAATGTTTTCAGCTTTCTCACGCTACAACATAGAGAAAAGTTTGGAGTTGACATTATTTCTATATTATTATGTTATTATTTTACTGGTTCGGCCCACTTCAGATCAAATTTGGCTGAATGTGGCCCCTGAACTAAAATGAGTTTGACACCCCTGGTTAAGACCTTTTTTGGCTTTATTTTGATTTTGATTTTGCTCCTTTTTTTTTTTTCTTTAACTCTTGTGTTCTTTGCTGTTTTAAATCTGGAATTTCCCTTTGTGGGACTAATAAAGGAATATCTTATCTTATCTTATCTTATCTTATCTTATCTTATCTTATCTTATCTTATCTTATCTTATCTTATCTTATCTTATAGTGAATTGACAGGCGATATGGTTCAGTCCACAGGTTGGGAGCACCACCTGGTGGTTGAAGTGTATCTATACAGCAGTAAATACAGTACATCAGAGTGTGTATATGAATAATATCAGTCATATAAACATTATGATAAAGTTTTAATTAGTGTATTTTATACCATCAGAGGAAAAACTGATGTTAACTGTAAAAGTCTATCATTTCACTGTTAAAAATAATTCCTCATCAACTCAAAGTATTTGATGCAATAATTATTTTCCTGCTAACTGATATGAGTCGATCAATGTTTTCATCATTTTGTCTACAAAGCTCATAAAACAATTTCCTGGACCAGATCCTGGTGTAAGAGGTGATTTCATGTCAGTTTTAGCCAACAGCCCTCAAACCTTGACCTATTTTATTTATAAGATGAATAGTGGTTGTGTTCCACATCGATGTTATCTGTGGCTTTGGGAATAATCATTGGACCACTGTGGTGAAATAGTGAATAGTCAGCATCTGTTGGAAATGAAAACCTTGTGTGACTGTAAAGGCATCAAGGTTTTCTTTTGCGCAAATATGGAAAAAACATCTGGTAAATGACACATGAAATGTTTCCTTCATGGATAAAGTTTCTTTGAAATTAATAACGAAAACACAGCTTTCTCAATAACAAGTAACATTTACACTAAGTGCACAATAGTGTCAAACATGTTGAATTCAGGTGTTTCATTTGTTAATAGGCGGCTAAACTACAAATCAATAATGATAGAATGGATATAGTATAGTGCACATTTGTAATACAATAAATATTATTGAAATGGGCATTTATTTTGTCTTTAGAGTTAATTAAATATATTATGAAATGCTTCAGAGTTTGGTTTTACAAAACTGTAGTCATTATTGAATTCTTATAATTGTTTTAAATGCTCTACTTCTAGATTTCTGGAACATTGCTTCATATTATGACCATAAATGATAGAAATATTGATTTGAAATTCATTATTATAATTATTAACAAACCAACATGAATCAAATAAATGGGAAGGGGAAGTCTTAGCAGCTGTTCATGTCATGCATCCTAATATTTTTGTTTATGTAGTGTAAATGAAAAACATACCATTCTGAGTTGAATTTCTGTAGAAGCTCACAGGTGGTCTGGTGGTTCTGTTATAAAGAAGAACATTATTCATTTAAAAGAATAAAAGGCTTTTATCCTCATTACAATAAAAACATGTAAAATTTACATCTGTTCCTTAATTTGTAAATAATTAAAGAGTCAAACAGCCACTGGTAACTAAAAGCATCTACTGATGTAAAATGTGCAATAACTGTTGAACCACTAATCGTATCAGCATATGTTAATAATTCAAGTAACAATGCTGTTTCTCAGCTTTTCCTCATTATCAGAACTGACCCAGTTGGACACTCACAGACTCTGCAGAGAACACAGAAACACCATCATCTTCTGCAGCACTGACTCTCCAGTAAAGCTCATTTATTTGGACAAACATCAGTGGATGTAAATGCTTATTTTTATGTTCAATGAATGACATTTTTGCTTTTTGATATTTTTTGAAAAGTGACTTCTTCCGTAATAACCTTTGAATTTACTCTGATTTTTTTTTGTACATCTACATGGTCAGTAAATTAAATAGTGGCAAATACCTCATTTTAAATAAAACATTTAAAAAATGGTGTAATAATACAATAAATGGTGATAAAGTTAAATGGAAGTTGCCACAAAAATAGATCTAGGTCTTTAAGGGTTAAAAGTTGCACATAAAATATAAAATGTCATTCTTAAAAATGAGAGTACTAATGACTATTCATGTATATTGTGTACATTATGTGACTGACAGAATAAATAAGGGGTTTTCCTGTAAAAGGTCAAGACAAAACTTTGCTGTTTCCAGCCTGAAGCTTTCTTCTCTGACATCGTACAGTCAAATCATTTGCAGGGCTGGATATTAAACAAACACAGGAGGGAGCGTGAGTGCGTTTGTGTCATAGACCACCAGAAAGAGGAACACCCTCACCCACCACCACCACCGTTACTTTGACACATGCCAGTGCCAGGATGTTAAGTCATGGAGACCGGTTGGAATAAGAACAAGAAACAAAGACACTATTATCCTCTGGATCCATCCGTCCCTTTTCCATCTGTGTTAGTTGCATTTGTCCTACATGTGGAGGTAGTTCACAGTAACAGAGAGAGAGAGAGAGAGAGAGAGAGAGAGAGAGAGAGAGAGAGAGAGAGAGAGTTTGGACAATAAAACAAAAGCTGATCCAGAAACATGGTGGACATGTGCAGTAGGGCGTCATGTAATCCAGGGCAATAATTACTGGCCACATGTTAACCCCCGATGCTCAGAGTTTCCTGATGCTGATTTCCAAACAGCCTAACTACTAAAACAGACATTAAGAAAAGCTTTAATCTATAGAAATCCCTGTGTTAACTCCTTAAAACTGGACTTATTACTGATTCATGTCATCAACATTTGAAATAACTTTGTGAACTCTGTGAGCAGTGACACTAATAATGGAAAAAGTCAGCAGAAAAAAGAGAAATATTACTCATTCATAGTTACCCCAGCTATATTTCAGCTTTGAATCGGCTATATGATCCCATATGTCACTGTTTTGGTTACTACAGTTTCCTCTTTCCATGACTAATATGTCTAATTGTCAATGTCTTCTTCCTCTTTCAGTACATGACAAAGCCTTTTCACAATCCCACTTTCGTGTACGTGCGTCATTATTTAAGCTTAATGTTACTGTATGCTTTTGTTTCTCTCGTTTCCATGTGAAGACATGAATTTCTGCTTCACATCACTTTCCCCATGAAAACAGTTCAATTAAAAGCAAAGCCTTTGCATTAAGTTGGTGATAAATCCAAGAAATAACAGCTCTGGTTTGAATTCAGTAATAATTGTGTTGTCATTTCCTTTATTTCTCAGCACACTTGGCATATTTTTTTTTATATTATTATTACTCACACGACAGACATGATGTCAGTGGTGTAAATAATTTAATGCACTTTTATTGTTGTTTAATCATGAGTCAACAACTCACTCCATACTCCTAAAGCGGTCTGCCCCCTTATTTGTCGGACACATGGAAATGATGATGAACAAGCTGGTAAATGCAACTGTAATATACCGTATGTCACAATTACAGTGTCTGAGTCGGACTTTCCACGTGTGGGCTTGAATGGGAGAGGCACACTGAGAGTTAAGAAGGGACAGATCATTTCCTCCTGGATCTGGAACCAATTCAGGACACTTTTACCCAGCAGCCACTGGTGCATGTGTGCACTCTGGCATTAACCTGCAAACAGAAAAAGACATATCGTGTTTCAGACCCATGTATCACACAATTTACCAACTTAAGCATGTTCTTAACAGTTCCTAGAAAGTGTTTTTTTGAGGATTATATTTAGGTAGCGCAACATTCTGCAGAGTCACAGGTTCAAGAATATCTGCCTCCTTTCATATACATTAGTACTTTTTTTTAAAGTAATATTGTGTTTTTTCATTCATTCATTTAATTTTCAAATTTAGTGTGGATGTGTGGTTCAGTTTGCACACCTACTATAATAATCTAATACATTCCACATACATGCTTTGCTTACACTGATAACACACTATAAACTTACACAATGCATTTCCAAACTGTGAGGAAAACATATTTCAACTCATTATGTATTTATGGCTGTGTACCAAATTACTGAGGCTGTGGGGGAACTCAAACATCTGGAAAAAACCTCATGCATGGTATTTTGCTGTATTTCTTAGGAAATGCCAGTCCTCCAGTGGACTGTGTTGTTGAGCAACAGCACTGACAGGACTCTACAGGGGAGCTGGGCGAGGAACTCTGTTAAAGTACCAACGCTCCTTTACAAATTAGGCTTTCGAAGCTGAAATTGAGACAAAGTGACAAAAAACTTTGCTTTAAGGCAACACTGGATGATGGTTCACTTGGTTTACTGTATACTTCAGTATCACTTGTTTAACCCATAAAGACCCAGTGCGACTTCTGTGGGAGTTTACAAATGAATTTTTCTCTATAGTTGTCCTTTCTTTAGTGATTTATCACCATTTATTGTAATATTATCCTCTTTATTTTGCATTTCCTTATCAAAAATCAGGTATTTTTCTATATCTAATTTACTGATGATGTAAACTGATGTTCGTAAAATCTCTTAGTAAATTCAAAGGTTATTATATCAGAATTCAAAGGTTATTATATCAGAAACAGATAAAGAAAACAAAAGTCTCCATCCACTTTCATTGATCAAACTCCACAGGTTTTGCAAGTAAATCAATGCTGTAGAAGATGATGGTGTTTCCACAGTAACTACAGAGTCTCTGAACGTTCAGATGGGTCATATCTGATGACCATGAAAAGATGAAAAACTGCATTTTAAATCAATTATTTACATGTATTATTTGGCTTAGCGGATCAACATGTATTAAATATTTTAGATTGGTACATCGATCTGGATAATATGAATGTTTGGGTCTTTACGGGTTAAGCAGATAGCAGCTGGTTTTAATATAATCTCAAACACAAAGAGCAATACCAACCCAGAACCAGTAACTGAACACTCTAGGTCATTAGTATTCGGTATCTCATAGCAAATCCTTAGGTGTTGGCCACTAAGTTTTGGAAAAATATGGAATTGGACACATTGTTAACAAGCATCACTGAAATTATTCTGTTACTCAGTCTCAAAGACTAACATCACACCTTTAAAAATATAATGCAGGTTAACCCATTAAACCCTGGGCCATTTGTTTCCAGTGGGAATCATTTCAATGTAACACAAACAATGGATTAGCCGATAGCAGAAGCTTCATCCATTTAAACCAAGTTACGTTCAGAAAACAGCAAAGGTTTGACAAAATTCATCAAAATTGCGTAATAATATGACCTTCATTTTTGCTCCACTTCCTCTCGTTCAGTGAGTTTCAGCTGTAGAGAAATGATACTTGTACTGTTGGATCTGATAATGCTAGCTTAGCGCGGAAAAGTTTGTCTCATTGGCCTGTTATTTTATTGAATTATTCATGACGTACGCTGGTTTCGGACTGTTAACTTGCTTTAAATATTTTCTCATTTAAGCGTTTGTTGTCTGGATTGTGTTCTGTTGTCTGAAAATTGGTTTTGTTGAAGTTTTAGCTAATGTTCTTCAAGACATGAGGATGTATGGAATATGAATATTGATACATGCGTAGCACAGCGTCACCATAGCAACACAGATGAAACCGAGGCTGACAGGGACGAGAAGCAACTGGTCTTAAGAACTAATTTTCTGTCTTTCAGGTAACGTAACCAAGGAAAGAAACAGTTTGACAGTTTGATAGGAACAACTTGTTGCACATAGTATAAACTTAGACCTTAAACCCAAAGGCTGATTTCATTTTACGTCATAAAGTCTTTCTTTGCCACCAGCATAAGTGATAATGTAAAATATAAATGCAGTCATAAACGGTAATATTTCTTTTCTCCCAAAAGATGAGACTGACAATATAATGAGATGCTCCCACAAAACGATTAACTTTTGCTCACAATTGTCTTCCCCCCCCCCCCCCCAAATCCCATTTTGGAACAATTATCTTGCACAAGATAATCATCTTGTGGGGACGAACTATTATTTCGTGCATAAAAAACACCACCTTTGCAGCGGGTAAATCCCCTCCTCTCCTGGGAGGCAGCAGTAGTCGGTATGGTATAAAAAGGAGAAGCAGCAGCTGGAGGAGGAGGCTCCTTCACATCTGGCGCAGACTGAGCAGCAGCTGCAGACCGGGCAGAGATGCGCATCTGGGCTTTACTGTGGATTCTTGGGTTCGTGTTGAAAGAGGCACAGGCGTGGGGCTACAAAAACGGGATATTTCACAATTCTATATGGCTGGGTAAGACAGCAACAACTAGATGAATGAGTTTGATGAATGAACTGAAATCAATTGATGTCGGATGGTTGTGGATGTTTTACTTTTAGTTCACTTTAATTGAACTCCCTTGTGATGTTCGTGAAAATCAAACAGTCGACTAACAACCAATCACCGGGATTCGTTTATGTATAGTTGCATCAATGAATTGATTTTCGTTTGTTTTTCAACCGTGTGTATATTTTAATGCACTCCTACTCTAAGCATATTTTGCTTTCAGTGTGTGTTCAACTGAGAAATCCAACCTAATTGTCTAGTCGTGTTTTGCTAGAACAGTAACATATTTTTTAATGTAGGTGCACCTTACCTGTGGATGTAAAAACTCACAGCCTCAGAAAAATAAACATCAGATGAAAAAAGACAATGCTGATCTTGATTCTGATGGTATTTTCTGGACTATTCCAACAAGGTGTTTAAAAAAAAAAAATCATAAAAATCCCACGTATGAAAAACGCCTAAATGACCAAGATGATGCAGACACCAGACAGTCTTAGACAAATAAAATGTTTTCTCATGGCAAGTGCTGCCACTCGCTGGCTTTTCATCATCTTTAAGTTGCCAGTAATGTCAATGCAACACCTGAAAGGCACCGAGTGGAGACAGTGAGAACTTTCAGCTCAGTTAACTATTTCTTCCAACTTTTGCAAATGCAGCAAAAAGCTCTGCCCTTGTGGAAGCACATTATGAGGAATACTGGGATTAATGGGCTATACAGCGGTCCAGCAGCCTTCACTTGTGCCAAGCTGCATGTTTATGACCTGGCTGAGTGCTGCATGAAGCCAGTAAACACCGGGAATGACTTCATCTCAGGCCATTCCAAAATACACCGATTAACACAACTGAGTTGAAAGATAGTTCAGACCATCTTTTGTAAGTTTTGTTATCTCACTGAAATGATTAACTTAAGTTAACTTAATAAGTAACTTCAGTCTGAAATGTAATCCATTGTTTTTATATTTTTATGAGGAAAGAGTGTAAGTTAAATGTTCCCTGCCTGAGGAAGAGGAAGAAAAATAACTGTATGTAATTGTTTATGACTTTGGCTGGGCCTTGAATCCATCTTCATTTCATAAAACTTATTTTTTTCTGTTACATGATTTGATGTAAAGATGGCGTTTAGGGATCTCATATTAAAATGCTGATATTCTTTATGTTTGAATCAAAATAAATCATTAGATGCAGCTGAGCAGAATGCAGGTTAGTAAGAGAATACCGGTACATAAAAACTGTTGGATTAGCCTTTGTGAGCGTAAGAGCACTGATCGAACAGCTTACACAGATAAACCTATCAGCCAGAGGCTAATTTAGAGCTATTTGAGCTCAGTTTTACAGTCATGCATGCGTAAAGTCAAAACAAGATCAGCAGCCTGTGGAGCAGAATGACCATTTGTTGGTGAACTTCCAAAATGGACAAGCTTTCCCCTTCACTTAACTCTTGTAAATGTGTGTCAGATGGATGGTTGGAAATCACTGCTGCATACACTGTTACTATGGTTGCATTAACAGCTTTTTTTGGTCTTTTTGACAGAACAAGCAGCTGGAGTTTACCACCGGGAATCACGCAAAGGGAGATACCAGCTGACTTATAAAGAGGCTAAAGCTGTCTGCAAATATGAGGGAGGAAAGCTGGCCACTTATGAACAGCTGGAGGCAGCTCGTCAAATAGGTCTGCACAAACTTTGACCTACACAACTGTACTCATGTCTATGTGCAGATGATTGAATGTCCGAGAAGTGTGTGGATTGGTTTGACATCAGGCAATCATTCAAAAGACTCACATGGGGTTTGTTGTCAGTGAAATGCACAGAATATTCAACTAGGAAGATATAAGCAATAAAACCAAAAAGAATATTGTCTGGATTACTTAAAAGTAGACTAAAATTATTACTTAAAGAACATAATATACTTAATATCAGAAATATGTCAAAATGTATGTTTATGAGTGTTTGTGCTGCTGGTCTGGAATATCATGCACAGTATTATGTATTTTAATTTGCCTCTGATTAAATTTAGCTCAATATTAGGGTTAGGGTTATTGCAGTATTATACAATAATATATAATTTCATAAAATTAGATTACTTTACTAATAAAAACATTTTTGAGAAGATTATTTTTCTTTTCAAGTAAGAAAAAAAACTTACTTCCCAGAGACATGTCTTTACTTTCCTAAAACCATTTTCTTGGAATTTCCCATTGACACTTGTTCCCACAAGTTTTAGTCAGCTGTTTGATCCATTGTCTTGATACAGTTTCATAATTTCCAAGAAAAAAACATTACTGTTAACATTCTGAAGCAAAAGCTGACAGGAAATGCTGTATTTATTATACTTTTGTCCCATAAAATCCATTAGTCATCAGGTCTGAGAACAGCTTTCTGATTATAGTAATACATGCCTTTACCCCGTGGAATGCTTTTAGGAAAAGAGCTTTATATGTTCAAAGGTTAAAGGTCACTGTAAAACAGGGAGTAAAATACTTCTTTCCACAAGTGCGCAGCTTTACACTGTTGCATCACTCTGTGCCAAATTTTAAGCGGCCCTGTGAGTATTGTAAAGGCCTGTTAACACCTTCGTGGGTGGGTAATATCATTGCTCCCATGACAATGAGGCCGAATCCAGCCGCTGCCTCTGGCATCGTGATTTCGCTCCTTGTCAGCAGCTACAGCTGAGTCTCCCCATGTCAGTCCACTTTGGAGGGTCCTGTTTTATCTGGGCTGCTCTGGCTGGCGTCAACAGTGGGTAACTCTGAAACTCCTGTCTGCACAAATGAGTAAATCAACAAAACAACAAACAGAAGAGGTTTGTAATGGTGCCCAGAAGGCCCCCCAAAGTTGGCAGAGGCATACACAGCCTCTCCAAGCTTGGCAGAGTGTCATAGATTAATCATGGGGGCATTATCCTTGACTGGCATGTACTGTTGTATAAAATGAAGGTTTTTTTTCTCTGATTACTCAGGTTTTCATGTTTGTGCTGCTGGATGGTTTGACAAAGGACGTGTTGGCTACCCCATTGTAAAGGCCGGTGCAAACTGTGGCTTTGGGAAGATTGGCATCATCGACTACGGGTACAGACTGAACAAAAGTGAGAGATGGGACGTTTACTGCTACAACCCGACCTGTGAGTACATGTCCTAAGAACTGCATCAGCTAGATTAGGTATTTGCTTATTCTATTTGGGTGTAGATTAGCTGTTGAACTAATTTGCTTAGTAAAATGACATATTTCTGCTTTAGGTTCCCACAGTTTTAACATGTTGATGGTCAAGTAGCAAACAACTGGCTTAAAAACAGCAGTTCATGAACTAATGGGAGATGCTGCTAATTATATATTTTCTAAGGAGGGAATTTTCCACACCAGTACTTGAGTAAACTCATTCACATTGTCTTGTCTTTCAGATAACAAAGCTATTAGTGGAATACACATCTAATACAACCGCATTCTATAACCAGTATTTTCACCTATGGTACTGCACAATGCTTGGCCATTCCATCACCATACCATACCGTACCGTACCATACTATACCGTACCATACCATACCGTACTATACTGTACCGTGCCATACTGTACCATACCGTACAATTTTGTTCTTTGTCATGTCACCATAATGTCAGTATGCTATTTAATCCAAACTTATGTCATCTTTACTGAAAACCAGCTAACACTAACACCTTTTTCTCTGTGGAGAATAATACCAACTGATGCCATTTCATACTGCATAAAAGATAACCATTATTAAGCTGAATAAAGCATCCTGTCATACCTTTTCATTGAGTAAGAATAAGAAAAACAGCCTATAATCATCTCATATGTGGGTTTATCCCGGTTTCTGAAAAAGATAACCTTTACTGTTGAAATTGTGATGAATAAGAAATCAGGCTGAGCAAAAGAAACAGGACCAAACAATATGAATGGAAACAGACAAAACAGAACTAAAATACATCTAAAACAATGCAGTTGAAAAGGCTGAATGAATCTGCTGAGTTCAACATAATTCACATATTCCACTGACAGTCAGTGTTGACTAAATTCTGACTAGACTACACTGATCTGTTTTCAGTTGTTTATCGTTTTCATTTCACCACACCACCATTGCTCAAGTCTTTGTGGATGTTTGTAAGTGTAAGTGATGACTATGTGACTGTGATTAAGACCACACAGGGAAACAGGACGTTTTTTTTTCAGTCCCACCCTGTGAGTTATCATGGTTGGACCAAAAATAAAGCAGGAGGGGGTACGAACGTCAGAGTGGATAAGATGTGAGGAAATGCACCCTGGAGTGAGTGACTCAGTGATAACTAAGACACAGGCTAGCCTATGAGTGAGTGGTCCAGTTTTATCAACCACCACACCCGAATGATTCACCAAAGTCTGACAGATGGAGATGAGATACAACTGTGTGCCAGAGTCACTGAAAGGCCATGACACAATTTCTCCAATGTTTTCTGAAATATCTGAAATACAGTTGAGAATGAAGTTAAAAGGTTGGTTTGCTGTCTTTTTTGCGACTCCTGACAGTTCAAATCAATAATTTAAAGGGGCTATATGTAGGAATGATAGTCCCAACTCTCAACAGCAGGAGGGGTCACATACCAGAAAACACTCATGACAACCAAAACCCCAAATAACACATCAACGGTTTGTATCCACAGACTGTATCACTCACTGACTGAAGCATAAAGCTCGGTACTTACTCTGTATTATGGTATCATGTATTATAGTATTTTGACATCCAGTCATAATAACACTGTGACTTATAGTCTTCACAGCTGATAGTTTACATTATAGCTCTGTTAGCTTATGATTTAAACAGAAGACAGCCACAATAAAACCACAAATCGCCTTCGTTTTCTGTACAGTTTATATTGTCAATAACTGCACCAAAGATCTGTTTGGAATCATCCAGAAAAGGTCAAAACTGTTAGTTTAGTCTGAACTGTTTACTTATTTTCATTATGTTTTTTTTTCTAATCAATTCAACAAATTCTGTAAACCCCTGTGAGGCGACCTTATTGCGATATTGGGCTCTACAAATAAAAGTGAATTGAACTGAATTAAACCGTGGACCAACAAACAGCGACTTTAGTAAAGATAATAACATCACAAAATAACTTTATACCTTCATAAGCTTCATAATCAAACGCACAGCTGTTTAAGAAATGCTGTGATTTCAGCATGAAACACTATTCTTTTAATTTAGAGCTGTGTTCAGTGGTGAAAACAACAACAGTGCTTCTAGCTTTTATCACTTTGCCACTTTCTTTGACTCTAAAAGTTGTTTCTCAGTGGTTCTCATCCCATCTGGTCACAAGACTTGTTGCCCTTCACTATCTGAGACCGGCAGGCTGACTCATTATAACCTCTAGGGGTCACATGAATGAAAATATATGCACATATGCCATTCCTGCAGATGAAGTGAATGAAAGCAGTGTAAAATGTATGTATACCATTCAGGGATACAAGGGTTCACAATTTTCACATTTCAAGAACATTTCTTACAACATTTCATTTGACATAATTTGAGGTAACATTAGGCTTTATGAAGAAAAGCAAAAACAAACACGAAATATGTAAAAGGTATGGGCTTTTTAAAAAGTCAACATTTAATAATAATAATAATAATAATCATAAAAATAATAATAAAAAATAAGACATTTTATTTATAGGTGGACACCATAAAAGGAGAGTATAAAACAAGCAATAAAACATCGAGTAAAAAGTAAAAGGCAACTTAAAAGATTAGACAATGCAAATGTCATCACTGAGAGAAAGCGGTCCTAAACAGATGGGTTTTGACTGGTAACGTTTCATACTGTCCTCCACTTACACTTATTGTAGATCATTACCTCCGCCAAGGAGGTTGTGTTTTTGCCGGCGTTTGTCTGTCTGTTTCTGTGTTTGTCTGTTAGCAAGATACTGTAACTCAAAAAGTTATGGATGGATTTTCATGAAATTTTCACAGATTGTCAGAAATGGGGTATCCTACAGATGATTTTGGTGGTGATCCGTACGTTCAGTGCCATCTAGTGGATGAAAATACAAACACCGCCTTGGCGGAGGTCTGCGCTCTCCAAGTGCTTCTCTAGTTCATTTATCAGACAGGGGTAGTTGTTTAGTTGTTTGTTTACCTGCTTGACAACTACCCCTGTCTGATAAATGAATGATCTACAATAAGATGGGTTTTGAGTTTGGATTTGAAGAGAGGGAGTGAAGTGATGTTCCTGAGCTCTGGTGGTAAGGAGTTCCATAGTTGGGGAGCAGAGCAGCTGAATACTATGTTCCCCATAGTGGTGAGACGTGTAGAGGGAACAGTGAGGTGGATGGAGGAGGAAGATCTGAGGGTGCGCGAGGGGGTGGCAGCGTGAAGGAGGTCAGACAGATATGGAGGGGCGAGGTTATGGATGGCCTTGAATGTTAATAGAAGGATTTCAAATTTCATGCAGAACTTTACTGGGTCCATTGAAGCTGTTGCAGGACAGGAGTGATATGGTGAGGGGAGGGGGTCCTGGTGATGAGCCGAGCAGCTGAGCTCTGAACCATTTGAAGTTTATGGAGGGATTTATGCATAATACCAAGGAGGAGAGAGTTGCAATAGTCCAGGCGAGAAGTGACTAGGCTGTGAACAAGGATAGCAGTGGTACGGGGGGTGAGGCAGGTGCGGAGGTGCTTAATGTTACGTAAGTGGACCGAGTCATGTTATTGATGTGGGCTTGAAAAGATAGAGTACTGTCGAGAAAGCTTCTTTTTTTTTTTTTTTAATTAATGAAATATGTAATTCTTTGAATGAAAAATCTGAGTTAGAATTACATCAAATTAATTGCATCAACTCCTAGAGCTGGTCTGGACCTAAATCATTTCAGGGTTCACTACAGAAATTTATAGCATCCTGGCGTACCCCCCTCCCTGGAAGAAAGTCTTGGGCTAAAACCGCGTGATAAATGCAATTCTGCGAGATTTCAAAGGAAAAACAACATGGCGCTGGAAAACTGAGTACATGCCTGCAAACCTAACGGATTTTTGTACATTTTAGCAAAATTATCGGGGGAAAATAGAAAAAAAACCACCCTGAATTTCAAAATGAGTATAGCGGCGCTGAGCTAGCAGTATACTGGAGCAGCGCCGTTGTTCCATCGTCTGGGGAGAACCCTGCATTTGTACATTGCATTTAAGAACAAATTTGTTTGTACAAGTTGTAGAAGCCCATTGCAAAACTAACTGATATGTTGAAATAAACTAAACAGAATAACAATAAATAACCATTTATATTTATCTTAACATAAATACCTGACTATGCTAAAAATAGGATAAAATACATACTTTTCAACTGTTGTACAAGAACTTTTTTTTTTTTTTTTTTTAGCATTTTGGACTGTGCTTTCTACTTATTTAATGGCTAAAACTAATTATCTTAAGCTAATATTGGCTCCATTAGTTAATTCAGGCTCTATTTAAACATGGATGAGACATTTTGGATGAAGTTTATTTCATCCTGCAGGGCATCTCACTGTGTACATCAAACATTCTTATTTATAACTCAGTGATGGATGTACATTTATTATTTACAAATGAGAACCTAAACAACAGCTTGATGTGTCTCCCTCCAGGATGTCTCTGGGAAAACGTTTGATGCCATTGTCATTGGGCTCAACATATGCATTTCATTTCCTCCATTCAACAAAAGGCCCTTCTTTTTCTATTCTAATTTTATTCATAGCTCACATGGAGTTGACAAACCCCCAAACCAAAATGCCTCACATGAAAAGATTCAACTCACTGATTAAAGCAACTCTGCAGAACATAACAATACAAGGTCTACTGTGCAGATTTCCTATTGTCCATTCAGGAGTTGAATACAGAGAGTGTCTGATGCTACTGAAAACGAACATTAAAAAAAACTGTAGCATTTTACATTACAGCTTCTTAATAAGATGATAATGGGTAAATGGCATAATAGTGTGTAATTATCATGGTAATACCAGGTAATTACCAGAGGAGTAACTGCTCCTGTAATAACTAAAGGAAGTTCTTGGGGGGGGGGGCTAATTACCATATTATAAGGAGGAAATTCCTTTTCTTTGAGTTTCACATATGTTCCCATTTGTTTGTAAGTAACACAGGTGGAAATTTTATGTTTAATAGTGTGACTTGTTACCTGGAAATAGTAGTGGTAGTTTCTGTGTAATAACTAAGAATCTGCTCTATTAAATGCAAAACCCTCCTGTTTCTGTTTAATTTCACATTAATATCAGACTATGCACACATTTAATGGCATAAATTACCTGAAAAATATTGTTGTGGTAATTATTTGGTAAGGTAATGGTATGGTAATAGTAGTAGTAATATCTGTGTAATAATTATCAATCAGAGCTGCATAATTAAAAACTACTTGTTACTATTTAAAGAATTTTAGACAAAGAATGTGGTAATTTCCATTCATACGTCCAAGAATTTTCATTGGTTATTTCAGTAGTCACTTTTTAAATGTAATTTCATGGTATTACTATGCTATTGTTCTTAAATCTCTGCACTAACTTCCAGTTTCTCAGAGAATAGACTTTAAAACAGCTCTGCTTGTGTATAGGTCTGTCCACAGCTTAGCCCCACAGTACATCTGTGACATGCTGCTGCCATATGATCCACCTCAGACTCTGAGAATTTCAGGGCAGGTTTTTCTGCTCATGTATCAGAGTGAGGACTAAAAAAAGAAGAAGCAGTGTTTCAGTTTATGCAGCTGAAATCTGGAATAGTCTCTGTGATGATACTAGATAAGCCCCAACTCTGACCAAGCTGAAAATGTTTGTTTTACCAACTGAAATGTTTTTTATTTCATGGTTTTAATATTCTATTTAAAATTCTATGTTTTACTGTTTTTCATTGTTATTTGTCTATGTATTTATAACATGACTTTTATTTTTGTAGAGCACTTTATTTACTCTGAATATTAAATTACACGGGATTTTTAAATTTTATTTTAAAGTTATTGTTTTACTCTTTACACATGAACTTGCCTTGCCTTGTGAATCTTAATACTTCCATGGTGGAAAGAGAAGGAGAAAAACTAGTGAGATTTTAACCAATAAAAACCCAAACAACCACTGGAAACCAAAACTAAGGACTGATTTAAAGTCATTCATTCATCTTCTATACCCGCTTTATCCTCACTAGCGTCACGGGGGTCGCATGGAGCCTATCCCAGCTACTTAAGGGCGAAG
>JAQQZY010000015.1:22598139-22610120 GCA_030068375.1 Ostorhinchus rueppellii
CACTGCTTAAGGGTATGGTCTCCTATGACACCACCAAGGTTGATCCAGATCGGATCCAGATTCCGGATTTTATCGCGGTTATTTAGTTATTTATTTATTTTTTAATTTATTTTTTGTTAAACATTGGCATCACCCGGCAAATTGCCATGGTTGGGAATAGACTTTACAAGAGCCACTACTACTGTAATCAGATTACAGGTATTGTCAATAAATGATACATTTGATTCAACAACAGGGTATATGGAACATTAAAAAAGTACGACTGTTGGATGGGAGTCACAATAAGCTTGGCAGAGGTCTGGGCTCTGAGTGCTTTTCTAGTTTTTATTATATTGGTTGTTCTTTTCGTTCAATCATATTGTGGCTGCTGCTGATCAGGGTGGGCTCTTGAAGATGTGGGTCCCACCCAGTAGCTCCACATAGAGCACCCTGATTGGGTCTGGGCTTGGTCTGTTGAGACAACGTCCAGCGAGACCCCGTCGTCGTCTCCTACCCGGCCCATTCTCACCTTCATCAGTTTAAGTCTGAGGGTCCAGATCCTTTCAGTCTGGGCGGCTTTGAAGACAGAGGGAACTGAGGGGTCTGTCCCCAGTGATGACTCGTCACTCAAAGCAAAAACAACATTCAAATGTAAAATGTGGTGAAGTGTGACTGGTTGTCGTCGCTTGTGTTGGCTCTCAGGTGGCGGTAAAAAAGACAGACAGGGTTGTGAAGTGCTGACGCTGACGCTTCAGGCTCTGCAGGGTATTGCCACCTCCGAAGCTCTGCCTGCAGACCGAGTCCTGGTATGACACTGTTCAGGAACCTGCGTCATGAGTATTAGATTTCAGCCTTAATTCAGCTTTAATTGTCTTCACATAAATGATTCATGTTTTACTCCAGGTTTTGTTTGAAGCAACAGTGAAAGGCATTCCTCAGAGAGTCCTTGGCTCTGCTTCCTATCAAGTGGGCAAGATGGATGTACTGAATGTGAGTGGTATTAAATATGTGATCCCAAACAGCACATGTATAAATCTGACTGTAGAGCAGGGGTGTCAGACTCATTTTAGTTCAGGTACCACATTCAGCCCAATATGACCTGAAGGGATCCGGACTAGTAAAATAGAGGAAAAAAGTTAAATTATATTATAATAATGTTTATGTCTACAAAGGTTCATTAAAAATGAATGTGAACAACCTTAAATGTCTTAAGAAATATAAATGCATTATTATACCTCTGTTTATCTTTGACATGTAAATTACTACTTGCAAATCACAGTGGATACACAAAGCATTTAGCAACCGAATTAGTGAAAATGCACAGACTTCTCTCAAGGTTATTCATATTTGTTCAGACTATTCATTTTTTGTGAAAGAAAGTTTCTAAATGTAAAAATTTTCATGTAATTTTGCTATTTTTATACTAAATCAAAATTGTAATTGTCATTATTTATAGGTTATGATGGTATTGTACTGGTCTGATCCACTTAAGATCAAATTGCTCTGTATGTGGAAGCTGAACTGAAGTGATTTTCACATCCTTGATTGTTAATATCATCATGGTCATTTCAAAAAACAAAAACTATTTAGTTTTGTTTGTATACAGACAGCAGGAACAGAGGAAAAATAAAGTAATACAAAAGGGGGCAGACAAATTATCAGTCAGTTGAGTGAGCGTTATCTTTGTCTTTGAATAATGTCCATTTCCTCCATTTTTGTGCAAAGTCACCTGCTTTGATTCTTCATTGTCATTTTTGCATTTCACAAATTCATGGTCAGACTGGATCCTTGGGGCTAGTTTTGGCCCACAGGCTGTATGTTTCACACCTGTGCTGTGGAGGATTTATAACCACTGTTTTTCCGTTCCTCAGGGAACACCTGCTCTGTTCCTCATTCTTCTTCTCTATGACAGCAGCAGGTTACCAGCCTACATAGAGAATGAGAGGTACGAGATGTATGAACTTTAAACTTCAGAATGTTTTCATAGTCATTATGGTCTTAAAAGTTGATAAGACATGAAATGGTTCCTCTTCTTTCTTTTTTTTTTCCTTCATAATTGTCTTAAAGGGGCTTGAAACTTGTCAACCCATTCCTTGCCTACTTGCAACAAAAGCTGTTGTTGTTTTACTACATGTTTTTTTTTTTTCTGCAGGTTTTTTCAGTGCCTTCAGACTCTGGTGAGCTGTGGTTTGTCGGGGCCCACTTCCCCTCTGGCTTTTTCAGAGGCGGTGCTGGGTGCAATCCGACGTAGTGCCGGGTCCCTGCAGAACAAAGAGCAGCTGTGGAAGATGTGGACCATTTTGGTCAGCCAACTCACAGACACCATTACACAGGTAACGTGGGGCCATGTTGACTGAATGGGAATAGGATAAGTGACCAGTTGGTTGACTGTTAATGACTATATTTGAACAAAAATGAAGGAATACTGTGAGACTGGGAGTTTGTTGGGTAGTGATAAAGGGTCAGAAAGACTTTGTTTCCCTTTTTTCTTTCCCACTGATGTGTGTTATTTTTTGTTTATTTTGTTGTGGAGGCTGAACAGTCACTGAATCTCATTTCCTCATAGTATGAAAACACTGCAGACAGACTGAGTTCAGTGAGCAAACTTTAATGTAAAGTAATGCATGAAAATTAAGACTCAATCGCTAAACATTTAATTTATGATTAATAATTCCTTGCACATCTTTTGCTTTGAATATCGTGTACATGTATTATATTCATTGTAAGGTAGACAATTAATGTTAGTGTATAGACAATTAGCTGTACACACTGTATATACTTTGTGTTTTTCAAGTGATTACTGAAAAAGCAAAATTTGTTCAGGACATTCTGTTTCTAGACATTTCAAGTGCAGCTGTGCTATTTTTTTTTCCTTCTTCTGTTCAGTCCAATGAAGTCAACCAAGGTGACGCCCTGGAGCACAACTTCAGTGCAGTGCACTCTGCCTTGTTGTTACCGATCACACACCTACTGTGTGGCACGCCACTCCAAGAGGTCTGTTGCACATCCGTGTGATGTCACAGTCTGACATTAAGACCACTGAGGACGTAATAGGCCTGACTGTGTGACTCCTTTATTGTATTCAGGCTTCCCAGAAGTCCATGCTGTCCACATGGTCAAAGCTGTACAAGGTATTTGCTCGCTGCTCAGCGCTGGTGATCACAGCTGAGGAAAACATCTGCTGTGAGGAACTGTGTGCAAAGATGACCACTGCACTGGACAAAGAAGCCCTCAAGGTAAGTAGGCAAAGGGGAGCTGATGTCTAAAAGGCTTAATGACACTGGTCTATGTCTAAAAAATGACCACAGCAGTTACACACGCAACAGAACATTAAGTTATATCTACAACAAGCAATTAATTGTGCACGCAACACAAAAAGAATCCAAGTACTCAATGTTCATGAATTTACATGGGACCAAACATACATTTACAGAAGTCAGAATGCATTAATGTTTCATTCTGTTAAAGAATATTTTACAGCTCTTTCAATACTAGGGCTGTAAATTTTATAATTTTTTTCTTCTAAGTATGGCTCTAAGTCAGGCTATTTTTGTGCCACTTTCAGGAATATTGTTTGCGTGTCTGAACATATCCAGTATTTATGAGCTATTTTTACAATCTTACATGTTTTTCCCAAAAGCTGCCACAGTTCATCATCCTTGTGTATGGAAATCAGGTTTTAACTCATTGGTACTGTTTGATTCTTCAGGCTCCTTCAACACTAAATGCCGTTGCCAGTATCCTCCAAGTCATGGTCGAGTGTGTGAATTTCTCCCCATACACACCTCAATTTCAGCAGCAGCTAAAATGTATGTACACTTAAACTAACCTTAAGTCAGTATTCTAGTATTATATGTTATAATCAGATCTGTCTGAACCTCACTTTGTTGTCTCCCAGCTCCTCACACTCCAATCAACTGGATGCGAAAGAAGAATAAGGTCCTGGGGAACCTCTTCACGTTCCAGTCTCTGCTGGGACAGTGTCTTGATGTTTTCCTGGAGGACCCCGAGGCGTCCTCTGAGGCCACAGGAGCAGCTCTGACCTCCATCATGTCAGCTCTCTTCACCAACCTTGTCCTGGCCAATGCTGTCAAGGAGGTGTTGACTTCTCTCATTCAACCTCTGACCCTTTTCTACAAACAAGCAGCCAAAGAGTCCAACACGTTCACTCCACAGGTTCTGTCAAAGGTGAGTTTGTTGATTTGGTTTTCTTCATGAAGGAGTGAAACTGCACAAAAAGAGGCATATAAGGAAGAAAACGCTCAAAACTACCAGTGCATAAAGTAATGTACTTTTAGTAAAACTTAAAAATGTAGAAACAAGAAGCAGTTGAATTGCATCCAGGTCACATCTGACAGAATCTGATCAGCTATTGCTAATACAATCAATCACATATTTAACCCCCTATCTGTCTGAAAACACCTGTCATCAAACAAAATCGGAGGAGATTTTCTCAAACAAAAACTCGAAAAGCAAGTAGATGCTAAAGTCTTCAGGTTCTTGGATAGGTTAAATTGCATTATGTACTTAAGGTAATTGCAGAATTTTTACAAATGATGCTCAAATGATCAAGCAAGTAAAGTATAAGCTCTCTTTCAACACAGGCAATGACTTGAATGAATCTATTAAATAATAAAAAAAAAATTCTCCCCATAAGATAATTCCATGATATCAGACCACTGGTTCTATGAAGGAAGATTTAGACTGTAACTGTTAACATTCACATTGATTTTCTGAAATAATGACATAATGCATAAAAGTAGAACGTAAGTCTGTTCTTGTATCTCACATTAAAGACAAAGTATTTGTAAAAATTTATCTTGGATGTGAAACTTCTGATTATATTTGACATCAGTGTTTTTCAATCTGCTCTTATTCACTTATGTATTTTATTTTTCTTTCGCACAGTTGGAAAAGCTCCTCACAGACATCCTCGGCTGCATGCAGACAAGATCTACTTTGGCCTACAACACAGAACTCCTGACCCTGCTTTCGCCTCTGCTTTGCGTGTTGTTTCCCCACAAAAACAAGCAACTTCGCGCTTCGATCACTCAGTTCTGGAACTCGACATTTGGCAACTCAGTCAGCCTCACCTACCCAGATGAACTCAGGTGAAGACACTCTAGTCCTCTGTAGTACTGTATTCATAATGTCATCCAAGAAAAAGGGGACAGAAAATGTTTGTTAAATGCATTAAATTTCTATTGAGCAACCTTAAATGAGGTACATGCATGAGGATGTGTGTGTGACCTGTCATTTTAATAATAGACTGAGCAAAAATACAAAGGCTCCGTGTACAATATTTGTGCCCTAAAATGAGCTCATGATGTCTTATGATTGTAAAACATAGTTAATTCTCTTGATTTGTAAACACATTTTGTGTCCATCTCTGTGAGTGGGTGCTTGCTCAGCGATCCAGTGATTCCACCCACAACACAGCTGTCAAGTCCAGATGCTGCTCAAACAGTGTCAACAGTCTTCTGGCACTCCTTATACTGGGGACAATAAAAGGACACCTCAAAATGACACATTTTTTCAGATGTCACCATAACACAGATGTCACAAATCATGCACAAAGAGTTCCAGATGACATCCCATGGTTGTGTGTAGCCCTCAAAGAGGAGTGGAATAACATCCCACAGGCTTCAATTGGCAATATTGACTCAATGAGAAGTCGATGTGTCGCCATGACAACCCTGGTCCTTAGAGCTTTCTATCCTGCATGTTTTAGGGGTTTCCCTTTTCCAGCACACCTGATGGGTCGTTACCAGGCTTCTGCAGAGCTTGATGATAGGTTTATTATTTGAATCATGTGTTGGAAGAGGGACACATCTAAAACATGCAGGATAGTAGCTGTTGAGGACCAGGGCTGATGACCCCTGCTTTATGGGGAGCCAATGGTGGACACACGATATTGAGTTGTGATTTCTTTCAACTGGCCCCCACTGTGTCCACATGAATGCCAGACACCACTGTCATGTTCTAACCGACAGTAATCTGAACCACACTGATCAACAAAATAAATTGTGTGCAATTTAATATATTGTGCAACACCTAATACTATTACAATTTAAAATGTCACATGCTGCGTTTATATTTTTGCTCGTTATACAATATCCCATACAATCAGAGCAGTGGATATTTTAAATGGCACTAATTACATGTATCCTCTTGCTTAATCAGTGTTGCTTGTTTCTTTCCACAGACCCATTCTAAGTCAGGTGAAGCAGAAGACACCGATCATTCTTCCTGCCTTTGAGGTCATAACTGTTCCTGATGACCTCAGTGGACCATATTCGGTGAGTTCACAGCATGTTTTTGGTTTTTTTTTTTTGTAATATTAGCTTCACTCATTATGTTCTCCTCATGCCTGTTTATAACTGTAATCCTGTTTGTGTTTTAAGAGTGAGAGTTCTCAGCTGGAGACAAAGCTCAGTGGGATACCGGTTTCATCTGTGGGGAAGAGAGAGTCACTGCGGGGAAAGGCTTCAGAGATGAAAGACGGGAACTCTGCAAAAACCTCCAATCCTGTTTCTGTGAGTCAAGACTCTCGCTTTAGTTTCTAATCAATAACACATCCTTGCTTTGAAACTCAACATTTCTTTGATGTTTTGCATTGAGTCATGCAAACTTTCTTCAGGTGGGGATTGAGCTGGTTATACATTGTTTTGAGAAGATGGTGTTAATTATGTTGTCTAAATTGATGATTGTGTACAGAAAATTCCATTTCCTACAACTCTTGCTAAACTGTTTCCCATTTTTGTCCCCCTGTTAATAGACAAAGCTGGACTTTGGTTCTCCAAAGCCTCCTCGCAGACAGGTCTTGGAGGAAGAGGCCTCCATTGATTTCGTCTTCATCCCCCCTGAGACAAAGGAGAGAGTTTTGACAGAGCACCAAAAGGAGGTGAAAAGGACCAAAAGGTGAGATTTTCCTGTTTTGTCAGTGATTTTATTTAAAGGAATAAGACACCCAAACATGAAATTAAGTTGGTCTCGGTCCCCCCCAGAGTTAGGAAAGTGAAGGAAAAAAAATGGTTAAAATCCGTCCAAGCATTGTCCTGCTTTGGGAGCAGTGCTTTTAGCTTTAGCTTAGCCCAGTTGCTGTAAACCAAGGGTTTCAGTAAGCATGTTCTCCAAAAAAAGTGACAGAGACATCTACATTTTTTTCTAAATATATCTTTTGGAGCCATGTGTTCAGAACGAGTACAAATCATAATGCAAAATCGAACGAGGCTATTACCTGGACAGATATTTACTTGGAACTATACACAGCCTTATCGCAGGTAAAGCACCACTAGATAGGCACAAAGTATCCACGCTGATATATTTACAGAAATTGGGGATTTTCAAGTGCTACGTGAGAGCTTTGCGCCTATCTAGCAGACATGCTAACTGACACCCTTGGCTCACAGCAACTGTGCTAAGCTAAAGCTTAAAGCACTGCTCCCAAAGCAGGACAATGCCTGGACGGATTTTAACTGTGTTTTTCTTCACTGTTCTAATTCTGTGGGTGACTGAGAGTGACTTAGTTTCATGTTTGGGTGTCTTCTTCCTTTAAAACAAATTTTTTCTGTCCATATGTTCAGTGTGGCACATCGCTAATACTTTTTTTTGACACAGGGTTGACATCCCTGCCATGTACAACAACCTTGATGCCTCTTTGGACACGGCAGTTTTCACCCAGTACACACAAAGCCAAGAAGATTCAATGTAAGTCTGTTCATCTGGTACTAGAAACAACATAAAGTCCCACTCTCTCATAAAGCAACATTCAACATAATGAAATACTGCTTTCCACAGGGATAAACTGCCAGCTGAGCAAGCTGATGAAGTTACTGAAGAGGCTTCTGGGAAGGTAATAAAGTTGCAAAACAAAGCATTCAGCTTGGAGTTTACTGTAGTTGGTTTTCCCACACATTGCTCAACCAAACTATAATGTAATGAAAGATGATCCTCAAAACGCTGGATGTGTTGTGAAAGAGCTCAAATGATCCATATTTTAATGCATTGAGTGCAGATACGAAGGGTAGTTCAGAAGTCTAACTAGCTCTGGGGGGGTAGGGGGTAGGTGGGGGTCCTGAGGTATTTTCCGGGCAGCTGTTTAATAATTCCAACATGTTCTGGGTCAACTTCAGGAGGGGTCCTAATCAGATGGGGTGCACAAGCTCAGTACACCATTTCCTGTAATCAGTTGCAGCAGTTCCCATTTGCATGTTTATGCAGTGTTTGTAGGGCTACTTTTAAAATATATTTCACTACTGACTATTCTATTGGATTATACAGTGAATAACATATTTAAGTTGTCTTACAGTGTGACTCAAAGTGACATCTATACAATACTGCTAATTAAAGCAGAATGAAACCAGGAGACAGTAACTGTATATTGATGCTTGACGTAGAGGAGAAAGTTATAAGTATGTGGAAACAGTGTGATATATTGTTTAAAAACAATCAGGAACCACATTTCATCTGTCAGTTGGAATTAAAACCAGTGAAAAAAAAAAAAAATCAACTTTCATATACCGTCTATAGTACAGCATCTTGTTTTCACTTAGGTCTTGTGTTTTGTCATCTTGCAACCGTTACTTAGGGTTTACATCATCTGTGAAAATTTGTAACAATAATAAATCTTCACTCTTCTGTTGCAACTTTAGCTCTTCATCAACTCCCATCTTTTCAAGAATTCAATACTTCCTACATCCTACAACACAAATAAGCTTTTGTGCTTTATATTGAACTTTAGTGCAATGGATGCACCGTAATCTGCTTAAATAATGTACTGATTTGAACGAAGACAGTTGCACATGTTTTTGAAAGAAATGTATTCTGTTAATACTGGGGTTGGATGATGTGTTTAGTTTTGGTTTGTTTTTTTTTTTGTTCTTTCCTACTCACCGATGTCATTACTATTGCTTTCTCTCAGGTTTCTGAGGCTGACAGGACTGAAAACACCCTAGATTATACCAGCCCAAACACTGCAGCCAGAGAAGAGATTATAACAGAAGACAACAAGCAAGAAGAGTCTGTCCTGGAGTCGGCAGATGACCCTATGGAGAACGACACTCAGATGGATGAGACAGAAGACAAGAATTCACAGTCTAAAGAAAGCCCCAGCCTTAATGTTTCTTCAGATTTGGTCACAGGGACTCCACAGAAACCCAGCAGCCGTCGTCAGTCTTTTATTACTCTGGAGAAGTACGCCGACGGTAAACTCACCAGCCCCAGCAATGCATCTTCATTCACAGGTCCCCTAATAAAGACCCACAACAGCCAAGAAACTGGTAACGCCACCAAGACAAGTCCAACTCTACCTTCCCAGACTGCAAACAGTGCAACCTCTCAGGGCTCTTCACATTCACCCACTGAAAAAGCAAGTGTTCCTGTAGATAATGCCCCAGAGTCCCCTCGACTGCCAAAAGACTCAAAAACTTTGCCAGTGGTGAAGCTGACGGAGAGACTTTCCTCTGACACAACAGAGGATGAGGACATTATTCCGGACACCCAGACTGAAGATGACGAGAAGACAAGAACGCCTTCCAGATCAGAGGAAAAGAAACCCTCAAGCCAAGAAGAGGACTCTGAACCGACTCTTGATGACTCTCAGACCTCTCCAACATCTTCAAGTGAACCCAGACGATCTGGACGCCCTAGAATCAGACCGCTGCTGCCTGGGGAAGACCCACAGGACCGGGAAGAAAAGTTCTCTCAGTTTAAAAGGAAACGTTCTGGAGAGCATAAAAGTGATTCCCAAAGCTCATTACAAGAGAGACCAAACACAAGAAGCAAGCTGGCTGCTGAAGAGGAAAATTCAAGATTGCAAACAAGGTCTCGACGTAGCAAGAGTGAGTCTAGTCAATCCAACTCCCAGGTCAGAGCACACAAGAGGATCAAGTTGTTCAGTAGTTCACAGGACTTTCTTGATAAACCTGAAACCAAAAGGCGAAGCAACAGAGAGTCTAGCCAAAGTGACATTCAGTCAGATGCACAGTCTGATTATGAAAGCCAGACGAAGAGTCGGCGGCGCAAGTCATCACCGACGAATGAGACCCAGGGTGTAGTGAAGAAAAAAGATGTACCTGCGAAAGTGGAACCTGTCCAAACAGCCACACAAGAGCCTGTAGAACAAAAGGATGAGACAAAGAGAGACAGTGAAATGATCTCTCCTCAGACTGAAGGTGCGACACAAGAGGATGTTGAACAGGCCAAAAAGGACCAAGAGGTTGGTTCAGACCAGAAGGATCCCCTCGTAGTCACTCCGCCAACTGATGGTGAGTCCCAAAACATCACAGAATCGCAGGAAACGCAGAATGTAATAGATGAAAACTTGAGTCGGGAAGACTCCCAGGTGGTCATGAACTCCTCATCTGATGGCCAGTCTCGGCGTAGATCAAGAAGAAGTCAGGCTTCATCTGAGGTGGCAGGTTCTGAAGAAAACAGTGAAAATAAGGATTTGGGAGGAAGACGGAGCAGATCCAGTTCCCAGACAGAGAGTAGAACTGGAGGTAGAACCAGAAGGTCCAGCCCCATCTCAACATCTGGGAATTCTCAGTCTCTAGAAGGATCAGAAGAGTCCTCTCAAGGAAAGGGCAGGTATTTGAGACGAAGATCTTCTCAATCGTTGGTAGCTGGTGTGGAAACCTCAGAGTCCGAATCCTCAGAGAATAGAGACAATGAAGCTACAGCCAAGAGGAGAGGGAGACCTAAAAAGCTCTCTCTGCCTAGTCCTCTAACCACTGAAGCTCAAGGTGACCATTCAACACCAGCTGATTCTGACGCTTCTCAAAAAACAGACTCTCAAAGCACAGAAATGAAAATTCTAGAAAATTCACAGAAAAGCCGGGATTGGCAAGGCTCAGAGTCACTGGATGCAACCGCTAGCAATGAGCAGAATCAAGATACCCAAATGGAGGTCGAGGTTGATGCTGGTGTAGCCTCAGAGTCCACAGAGACGGACTCAACAAGCACAAACCAACCACTCATTGCATCACCTAGCAACAAGATGGAAGAACAGACACACTCTAATGCAGATACTGAAACATGTGCACAAGAAAGTGAAGGTGATGACCTGCGAAGTTTGGAAAAACTTGAATCAACAGAGCAAACTCATGACAAACTAACCTCTGGGCCTTCTGAGATGTTGACTGTAACTCCTTCTGATGAGACTCCAGAAGAACAGCAAGTCTGCGAGTCTGTAACTGAGACTGTGGTAGAAGCAGCTGACATGGTTACAGAAAAACAAACCACAGATTTAGAACAAGAACATTGGGTTGCTGTGGTGGATGGAGCTCAAAACCATGATGATCCCTCCACAGAATCAAACCAGACGCATCCTAACACTGTAGATGAACTGTTACAGGAGGAGGAACAGCCTGCTTCTATCAGAGAGGTCAGTGAAGGCGTTGCACCTCTTCAAAGAATTGAAGATGGCAGTGCCCAGGTCACCGAGTGTCAGAATGAAGAGAAGACGGAGGAACTCAAGGCTGTGGATGCTCCTCTGACTGCAGAGGCCATCTATCAAGCTGCTTCTACATTGAGCAAAGATGTTTCTCCAGTGAAACAGAAGGACCTGGAGGCTGTGATGGGCTCAGATGTTGGCCAAAGCCCCAGCAGCAGCAGGACCAGAGGAACGTGGTCTCCTTCTGCCTCCCCATCTACCAGTATTCTAAAGAAGGGCCAGAAGAGACCACTAGAGGAGGAGTCTCCCTCACCTCTTGTGAAGGTAAAGATTAAGTTTATTATGTGCAAGTGACAACTGAAAGGTCTTGGCAGTGAGACTAGGGCTGCACAATATTTTGAAAAAATATCATTTTTATCGCAGACATGCAATAATTGATCTTATTTTAGTTGTATGAACTTTGTTTTCTACATCATGGGGTACCACAGTGGTTTTCTCTATCACTCTAACATGCTCGTTTTTCTAGCAATAAAACTGAAATAATGCTACTGCTGCTGGTTGAATGACAGTTTACATGTTATTCATGTTGAACAGATGTGAATATTTT